>DWMZ01005515.1:0-10893 GCA_018249855.1 Eueides tales michaeli | reverse complement strand
TACTATGCTGAGTTGGAGAAGAATAAATGCTATCACCATCCATCAGGCGCACCCGATTTCGATACTCAAGAACGTGCTTGCAGCATTTGGAGACGATTTTCAAAGTAAAATCAATTTATGAAACTATAAAAACTCCCAAAAAATAAGAAATTCATTGTAAATAAAGAAGAAATCAAAAAATAAGAAATTCTTTGTCAATTAAAATTAGCTTTCATATTTAGAGAGATGGGTACCTTACATAATTAAAATTTTCCATATTGAAAAAGAAATAACTCAATTGGAATATAAACATGACAGAAAACAATATTATGTGTTAAATTCCGTTACCTTTCATTTAATATTTCTAACGGTAAAAAATAAATAAGGTCTGTTGTGGTGCAGGGTTACGCACAACTGTGCCGGGTTACAGGCTTTAAATGCGGCAGGTTGTGAGTTCTATCCCCACTCGAGGAGATGAAATATTTAATATGTTCAATTTACATATTTAATATTTTCATTTCTTTGCTGTGGTAACAAGGTAAAGCGCGGCGTTAAGATCCGCCAGTCAACACGCAATGCCTCAAATTCGGATTCAGAAAGTGGGATGGTGTGTCTACCCTGCCATTTTCAGGATACAGCGTAAAGCTGAGTGAGTGGTACAAAAAATACTATAGAAAATTTTAAAAAAAGAACAGATTACTGTTTCTAAAATTACAATTCCTTTTACAGTCTATTCGAAACATCTCAATCACTTTTCTGGGCGTCATTCGGCCTTGTTGACCTCACCACCTTCGAACTGACTGGCATTAAGAGTTTCACCAGATTTTGGGCCTTACTTACCTTCGGATCATACTCCGTGATCAACATCATTGTACTCCTGAACATGCTTATTGCTATGATGTCCAATTCGTATCAGATAATTTCGGTAAGTATCTTATTGAATAAGTATTAATTAAGTTTTAGAAAGACGGCGTTGAGTTCCGCGTGTCGGGTAGTAAATAGAGAAGGAATGGTTTGATTTAACTACTCCGCCTACGATACTATATGCAAGATATTTAGCATCAAATTGAAAAAAAATATTGCAAACTAATTAAATGGGAAACTTAACTTTATTGCTTAAATGATATCATCATCATTGTTACCTAATTTCTATACAAATATAACTAAAGATATAACGAATGTTCTTATAATTTATTGTTAGACTATTGTATATTTTTAAATGCTATTTCATCATTTTACTCTTGTTCCTTTTACTTATATACATACTTTAGTATCATACTTTACCCTAATAATATCATATTATATTAACTGATATTAATGCTTGGAAGTCTAAATCTCGGGAGAAATATTTATATTCGTGATATAGCCGTCCCATGGCTTAAATATATAAATTACAACAAATTGTGCTACACAGTCTGCAAAAAAATAGAAATAAGTGTCTATCTTTTTTTTACAACAATTTAGGTAATTCGGACAGCTTGAGGAACGGAGTGTCCTAACACTAAGGCCGGGTTAACACTATTGTGCCAGTAACGGTTTGTTATCAGATTAATCAAAATTATAGGATTGGATCGGAGAACGAATCTTGATTTTATAGTATTAGCCAAAGGCATATTTACCAATCGTTAGATATGCGGGATACTATACGTGAAGCTAAGTAAATAAATGAAAATTTTTATGTTATTTATTTTTTTCAGCTTCACAATGTATCCTGCATATAGACACTACGTTTTGTTCCTCGCTTTCCGCCAACTTCATGAGGCATGCGTTTTGAGCGGCGGTACTCAACGCCACTCAACACGCAGTATAAAATATTCCATTTCCTGTAGTGGGGTTCGAACCTGCAACCTGTCGCATTAAAAGTCGCTCGCTCGCTGCGCCACAACTCCTTAAAGTTAATGATGATACATTATTTCAATTTCCAGGAAAGATCAGATGTAGAATGGAAATTCGCCCGCAGTAACCTCTGGATGTCTTACTTCGAAGATGGTGACACGGTGCCTCCACCCTTCAATATAATACCTACGCCCAAACACGTGAACGGCTGGGTGCAGAGAATCCTTAATAATAGGCAACGGGGATCCATTATTGTCAGTATATAATTGTATAGTATTATATTAAAAAAATCAATCGTTGGTAGATAAAGAATAGGATTGAGTTCTGCCACTCTTAATGTTCAGGCAATAGGCGGAAAGTTTATTTTTACCGTAAGATAGTTTTTTCTAAATCTCTAAAAAACGAATTACTATATACATATATGTATTTACTCATTATATTTATATTTATATATTTCTCTGGTTACGGTGATGAGACGACGCGAAAAAACGTTTTTTAGCCATAGAAAAACATGCAACATACTCATAATACCTAACTGTTCACAAACCTATCTAGAACAAATCCCGTGAAAAAGCTCGTCACCAACACGAGGCTGTAATGAGAATCCTAGTGCGAAGGTATGTGACTGCGGAACAGCGTGACAGAGACGACATAGGCGTGACAGAGGACGACGTGATGGAGATCAGACAGGACATTTCCACTTTACGCTTCGAACTTATCGATATACTTGCAAATAACGGCATGAAAACACCAAGGATCAATTTACAAGATACTACAAGTAAGATTATGATTTGTTCCATTTTAATCGAATATAGCTTTATGTTATAGGGCTGTCTTGGCGCAGGGGCACAAACGTGTGTTTGTAACCGACAGGTTGTGGGTTCGATCCCCACTCGTGGAAATGAAATATTTAATATTTTCAATTTAAAAATTTGTTTCATATCTTCGCTCTGGTAATAAGGCAAATGCGCAGCATTGAGTTCCACTCAACCTGCAATGCCTCAAATTCTGTGGAAAGTGGGGAACAGAAATGGAACGGAGTGTCTTAACACTAGGTTCCCAAGTTCCCTCTGCCTACCCGGCCATATGCGGGATACAGTGTGAAACTAAGTTATACTAGATATGATCTTGAAGACGTTATTCTTGCTATCCTTAGAAAAAAAAACTATAAAAATTGTTTCTCTCTCATGTTTGTCAACTTACGAGAAGTAAATAATAATATGAGATAAGCAGCAACCGTGACTCTGTTGGCATACTCGTATAATAGCATTTTAATGACATCAGGATGTATGCTATAGACGGTATACAGCTTAAAATATAATTGAATTCTTCAAGAACTCAACGCCGTGTTTTGCCTTGATACCAGCGAACAAATGACAATATAAAATATTTTATTTTAAACTAATATACATTTAATTTTCTCGAGTGAGGATCTAACGCACAACCTGTTGCATTTACTGTCACATGCTTGTGGCCCATAGCCATGACAGGCCTTAGTAAAAAATATTTAAAAATAAGAGTGCCTCTAAATATTTTTTACACATTATTTATACCATTTATAAAAAAATGGATACAATAAGTCAAAACTTATTATTAACAAAAATATTATTTTTTTAGTATCCGGCAAGAAAGGTAAAGTAATGGAAAGAAGAATCCTCAAGGACTTCCAAATCGGTATAGTGGAGGGTATCATCAAGGATGTCATATCCAAAGAGAGCAAGCCCAAGGATGTCTTCAGTCAGATCGCCAAAGCTATTGTTAGGCGCGGAAGTGAGAGTGAAAAGTAAGTAATGAAATATAATTTTTAAAAAAACTTTTGAAAATAGTATATTACAGGCTTCTCGTGGCGCAGATTTTCTCACTTTAGTAACGAAAGGCAATAAGTTCCTCGTCCTTACAGGCCTCCATAATTTGGCGGAAAGTGGAAAAGAACTGTCTTAACGCGAAAGGAGTTATCAATTGATGGAACCTAGGAACCTAAGAGGTTAACCCGACCTACTCTACTACATACGGAATATAGCGTAGAAATAAAAATCACACAAATAATTCGAACCAATTAATCCCCAGTCGAAATATGTTAAATGAAATATTTAATATTTTCATTTCCTCATTCTTATAATAAGACTAACGCGGCGTTGAGTTCCGACAATTAACACGCAATGCCTCAAAAATTCAGTGGAAAGTGGGAACGGAAGTATGGGAACTAAATGGGAACATGGTGTCTTAACACTAGGTTTTCAGGTTCCCTCTGCCTTGCCTGCTTTTTGCGGGGTACGGAGTAAAATTATATAAATATTTCTTTTAGGAAGAAAGATTGGAATGCTCAAGTACGAAGAAGTACGATTAGAAAGGATCCGATTGGTACAAAAGCTGAAGCTGAGACGAAGAAGAGTAGACAGTCCCTCAGAGCACACATTCTGGATAATGTACAAGCTAGGACAATTGATCCACAAAAATTATTG
The DNA here is from genome assembly GCA_018249855.1 of Eueides tales michaeli. NCBI lineage: Eukaryota > Metazoa > Arthropoda > Insecta > Lepidoptera > Nymphalidae > Eueides > Eueides tales. Next base: position 6,616 of record DWMZ01005515.1, on the reverse strand, counting down.
CGTAAGTTTTACAATATTTTTTTTTTTCTTAAAAATAAAAAAAATCTTATTGAAGCTTAATCTAACAAAACCAACAAAAGACTGTAACGACTTGCACTAAAGGAATTTAAATATTTAATATTTTTATTTTTTCCCTCTGATAATGAAACAAAGCGGCGAGGAAAGCGTTCGGACACTCAACTAGTAATTCTTTCAAGATTCCAATTCTAACAGAGTGTTACCAAGGGTTACTTAGAAGTACCATTTTTTCTACTCGGCGATACAGATCACAGCGTGAAGCCAAAAAAAATTTAATAAAGATACACAAGGTTCTGACATACAAAAAATAGCATAATTTTTTTAATATTAAATATGAACTGAAGGAAATATATCTCAATTATAAAATCTTTAATACATTTAATGCGGCGTTCTCTTCCGTGACTGAACACGCCATATATCGATCGATTTTAGGAGAAAATTAAATCTTGATATTAGGTTTTTTTTCTCTATACTGGATGAAGCATGAATTAAAACAAAATATTCATTTCAGAATATAACCCTAACCTATCCGCCGTGACACCAACCGCAAGAGTGGCGTACGCCAAGTTCATGAGGAGCAAGATTAAATCAGACTTCACTGACAAAGACGTTGATGGAACCGAAGAAGTGGGCGAATTAAAGGAGTCTATTATAAAGGACGGTAAGATATATTTATACATACATATTGTTTACGTTTTGGAAAATTTACTTTTTAGTATGCTTTTTTTAGGTATATATTTAAAACATATATCATATTAACCATTAACATATATACGTATATAAATGCATAAGAAATTCAATATAGAAGTCAGTATAAGCATAATGTACTAATGAATGATTATTTTTGTAAAATACCAAGATCTTTTTCTAAATTTGTTACGAATTAATTAACATATGTAGATTGAACTAATATAAAAATAAATAAAAACATTTCATGAAAACAATCGACGTCTTAAATTTTCAATATAAATGCATAAATTCATGTCATATAAAGTATTTACGATTTAAAGCAAACAGAATAGGAAATTAAACTGTAAGTCGGAAATTCATACTTTTCTTCGAACACGAGATGCAATGTTCTGTATAAATGTGCAATCTACATAATCGCTCAAGCGTTGTTTGTATACAAAATTTATGAAAAATGATAAAAATTAGCTTATCAAATGTATATGCCCTATTTTTTCAAATTTGCGTATTATGGCGAAAGCACAAAATTTAACCATTGTTATAATTGATATATTTTTAGTTCGTCAAGCTTTCCGTCCAAAAACGCCAATACAGGAGAAAGCAGAAGATGACAATGCCCAGGCAAAAGAAATTAAAGTTGAAGCGGATATAGAAAATAAAGGTTCTATATCGTTGTATATAATAATCGTTGATAAATTTACTTATGTTGAACTTAATCTAGCTTATGATTTCCAATTATTATTTCAGGTGCTGCCTCTGAATCAAAACCTTCAGAACCAACTCAGGGAACTTCACAGCCAAGTTCTTCAAAGTCGCCTGCAAAATCTGACAAAGAAGCAACACCTCAGAAGAAACTTGAGCCAAAAGACCACGTGATCCAAATAGAACAACCAGAATCCCCATCAAGTAGTCTATACATTACTAAAGAAGAAGATAAAAATTTGCAAAAGCCCTTATCACCAACACCTAGCGGACCATCTGAGCAGATACTTTCAGCAGCCACTCTTGAAGCAGATCAAAAAGAAGCAAAATCTAAATCCGTGACAATAAATATTGAAGAACCTAAGAAAGAAGAAAAGAAAGATGATAAAGAGGAAGAACAAAAAGAAGAAAAAGAAGATGAAAAGAAAGATGAGAAGAAAGAAGAAGATTCCAAGCCTAAAGAAACAAAACCCAAAGAGACTAAGCCTCCTAAGCCTCCGAAAGACAACGCTGGACCCTCAAGACTGTCTCCATCTCCAGCACCACCGCCAACAAAGCAATTGCCAACTGACAAAGGAAAATCAAAAGTTACAGGGAAAATTGTCTCTGGATGGCTATAAAATATAATTAGCCCTTATATGTATATTAAGTATTACCGACTTCCATACTAGCTGTGCCTTAAAACAATTTCAATTATTTCAAACACTGCATATCCATTATTCAATAAGATAATTGTCCTGTTTGTCCTATAGAAATAAAAATTATACTCACGAGACAAAATTCAGAGATTTAATGTCAGTTAAGACCTAATTATCAGCTCTGAGTGTCATTGTTAAGCATGAAAGTTTTCCAATATCCTTGACGACGTATTAGTGAGATGTATACATAGCAATAATTATTATCTTATATTATGTTGTAACGTAAGAGATTTAATTTTAGTTTATAGAGTTAAATGTTTGTAGAATTAGATTGTAGATTTTATTTAAATATAATACAAAATAACTATTAGATTTAGGTTAGTTTATTAAGACGAGTGACCATCGACAACGACCATCTAAAAGTCTAGGTCCAAATCGCTTAAAAGAATGCTATAGAAATTTTAATTAATTATGATATTTTTTGTGATGAAATATTATTTTATTCAAGCTTTCGATAAAACAGATTATACATATTTTTTTCATCATTAGAACCTTTTGTGGTGACATCTAACACATTCGGATCTCCTGTTATCGTGTCAAACTTGTCATTTACGCTACAATATTATCCATTTTGACATTATTTTTCTTAAATTAAATTAGCTATTAAGTAGAGTTATAAAGTTTAAACTTATTTTATTTACTTAATACTTTTAGTGAATCATTAATTCTGTCATATTTAAGTTATTAGCGGTAATTGAATCCGATATTCGTGACAGGTTCAAAATGTACAAATCGACTGTCATTTTCTTTGCGAATGTAAACTCAACAGAATGTGGATTGAATCTTATTCGACGAAATGAATTGTTTCTATTTTCATATATTATTATTTCTTTGCTCTGGTAACAAGGCAATGCGCGAAGTTGAGTTATGCAACTCAATACGCAATGTCTCAAATTCAGCGAAAAGGTAAAGGAAACGTAACGTGTCCGAACACTGGGTTCCCTCGGCCTACCCTGCCACATGCGGGATACAGCGTGAAGCTGTAAAAACAGCTTTTGAGAAATCAAATAAAAATTGGGTCATGTTTTTAAATAGTCCTCAATAAAAGGATATCTCGAGAGATGTATAAGAAAAAGTAGTCGACATAAAATTATAATACAACTTTTTAATTTTTCTTACCAAACAATCTTTTTTTGCATACGAATATATAACATTTTTGAACAAGAGCAAAGACCAATTGCGAGCTCTAAAGCGCATGTATAAAAAGAGGGGATTAAATCCTATAACTTATTTCGATAAATTTGTATTGCATTTCTTCTTTTCAAATTCTATATTTTTTTTTCAATCTTCTATCATCTTTTCTGATACCAATGCTAGTCTCGTTATATACATACATATTAAAATGTACATTAGGAAAGTCATAAATTGTATTGTGTTATTTTCTTCTGTTAAAAGCTGCATCAACTTATAATTTTTATAATTTATAAAAGAAACATTTTAATAATTAAATGTATTAGGAAAAAAAAACAAAAAAAATATACTTTTTTATCTTAAATGTTTGATAAAAAAAAATTTGCTTGCTAGAGGCATATTGTTTGTATACTTAGTCTATGTTGCTTTATTCTAGTCCGAGTTATATTTAAAAAAAGAACTATTAATTTATATTTAAATTATAGAAAATTTATATTATTTAGGTAAATGCTTATATTTTAAGTTTTTCCATAACTTAGGTTAAAAAATTAGAAAGATTTATCTTCTATTTACAGTTATGTGAGTAATTTCATTGTTTTACATTTAAAGTTGGATAAATAAAAATTGTTTTTCAAATGGTCGCTGTTTTTTTAAATCTTTTCATATTTACCAATGTTTAAATATAAAGAGGTCGATGTGACATTAAATGCAACAGGTTGTTGGTTCAGTTCCCACTCGAGGTAATCAAATATTTATATAAATTTTCATTTCCTCGCTCAGATAACGAGGCAAAGCGCGAAGATGAATTCAGCCACTGAACACGCAAAGCCTCGAGAATTCAGCGGAAAGTAGGGAACGGTAACGAAAGAGTTTAAATGGGAACCGAGTGTTTTAATATTCGGTTACCAAGTTCTCTCTCTCTTCCTATACGCTACGTACCCTATACAAGCATGTAGCTAAAAAAGCTTTATAATCGAGTGAATACTAATGTATTTGAATTTCCCAGACAAAGAGGTATACTGTTTTAAAATTACAATCGTTCTTATGATTCAAATGGATTTGAATCTGCGCATTACGAATGTGCATACTATAAAGATTCTACTGAAGAAACACAATTCTGTATGAGAAACCGTCTATTTGCATTTACTTTATGATTATGTTATATTAGATTCAAATACTAAAAGAAAAATTTTAAATATTTTTCGATACTTTAAACACGTCATATAATTTTTTTTTTTTTTGGAAAAACAAGTATGGTAACTTTAAAGATCAAGTGTAACAAAAGTTTTATTTTTTATTCTACTACGTTAAGTGTTACTTTCAGCAGCCACTCTCGAAGCAGATCAAAAATTATTACAGTATGTTCAAATACTAAAAGCTATTCGCTACATTAAACACGTGATATAAAAAATATTTTTAGAAAAACAATTATGGTAAGTTTAAAGATCGAGTGTAACAAGACTTTTCTTTTATTCTATTACGTTATTAAGTGTTGTCAAACATTTTTTCTTTTATACGCATCATTTTTTTTTATTTTGAAATAATTGCAACACAAGACAATGTTATACGTCAGAATGTCAAACCAAAGCCAAACGGAAATCACGTTTGTGGTATATTGTTTCCTGTCAGGCAAGACACCGCGCCACAGGATAAATTATCTTTCTGTAATTGTCATTTTTGTTTAAAACATGTGAAATAAAACAATTATTTCTTTTAATACAATTTATTTAACAAGATAATTAATAGATGTTTGTAGCTAAAATACTCCATTACCCAATGATGACCTTTTAGATTTTTCTTCATCTTCACGCTGTATTCCGCACATGGCAGGTTAGGCAGAGAGAACTTGGGAACCCAGTGTTAAGACACTCCGTTTCGTTACTCACTTTCCGCCGAATTTGAGGCATTGCATGTTAAGTATGAAACAGTATGAAACTCCCTTCCCATTAGAACAACTACGTTACTAATGTTGAGTGACGAAACTCAACGCTCAAGCGCGTAACTCGCGTTTCTCCTCATTGCCAGAGCAAAAAAATGAATCAATGCGTTATTATTTGGATTATTTGCTGGTAAGACTAGTGTACATAAAATATAGTATGAGTTTTGACATATTATATAATATATATGTGGGCATGTCCTTCATCTTCATCTCTTGTTTCTCTGCACATACAAAAACAATACGATTTCTCTATGAACAAAATAACCATTTACAAAATATTATATATTAGTACATCTAAAATGTATTTTCTTTTGTTTCACGCTATTTCCAATGCTCATAGGAGGGAAGGCAGAATATGAGAGTCAGGCACTTCCGTACGCCACTTTCACCAAATTTAAGACATTGCTTGTTGTGTGGCGGAACACAACGCCGCACTTTGTAAAAAATTCTGAACAGAAGTTCATATTTGAATAATCTACGAAGTCGTTAAGCGATTTGTAAATATAAACACAATCATTTTTAACTACATTTTATTTAAATCAAATAGAAAAAGCACTAAAGTACATATTAAATTAAATAATAGATAATATAAAGCTAACAAACTCAATCTTATGTTAAAAACTCAAAGGAGTAAACAAAATAACAATATCCATAAGACAAATGCAAACGTCACTAATTTTATTCATCTACGTTGGTTCTATTCAAGCAGAAACAAAATAGGCACTTATTGATTATTCAGACAATGTAAATATATTATATCATAATTTTTTTTGAAGAGAATTTTCCCATTTCCGTTCCTTACTTCCTAGCAAATTTGAGGTATTGAGTGGCGGAACTCAACACCACTCGACTCAGACTCGACCGGATTGTTACCACCCCCGGCATTTAAAACCGGCGTTAAGTAGTGACCTTGGTCACTGCGTTTCGCATTGGGTAATGCCGGGCCTCGGTGCCCATCCACCTCACAGACCGGCAACGCTCCTGTAGCTCCTCTGGTGCTACATGAGGCCGTGGGCGGCGGTGATCACTTACCATCAGTTGACCCGTACGCTCAGTGTCTTTTCCATAAAAAAAAAAACCACACTTTGCTATGTTTACCAGAGTGAAGGAATTAAAGCATTAAATATTATATTCTCAAAGTGGGGATCGAATCCAAAACGTGTCGTCAGTCTGCCCTAAGACCGACCTCTATTCATGTAATGGCTACAATTATACAAACATAGACAAAAAATATTTAAGAAAAATATTCAACACAAATATATAATAATCTAAAAACAAATTGTTTAATTATAACAATTACAAATATATATATATATATATATATATATATATATATATATATATATATATATATATATATATATATATATATATATATATATATATATATATATATATAAAAAAAAATAAAAAAAAATATATTAAAAATATATAAAAAAAA
>DWMZ01005514.1:0-10893 GCA_018249855.1 Eueides tales michaeli | reverse complement strand
TGTCGCGACACAAGACCGCGCCTCGACAAGCGTAGGTCCTATAAACTAGGTGCGGTGATGATATAAGCAACGTGGCCAGCAACGGTTATTTATATCTGAAGAGCTAAAGACCAAGCTCAAAGTTCATATCCCATGCTATTAGAGAGACTTTTGTCGGACGAGAGCTAGCTTTTGACATCCGGATGTACGTGGAATCCGGCGAAAAATACATAATTTCAATAAATGGTAAAAATATTATTATTTATTAAATTTCAATGGACAAATTAGACTAAACACAAGAAACTTAGATTTAATCCATATGAGATGCATTATATTTGAAATTAAATTCCCGTAAGAAAAATCATCGATGAAAAATATTTTTTTGTTCGGATACTCGAACACTAAATATAGCATACTAATACAATAATACTCACTAATAAATAAATAAATATATATAAATTTTAAATGTTTGTGCTAACATTTCGAAGCAACTATTTTAGTAGTTATTTTAAACTATAACTAAACAAATTAATTTATTTTGTTTTAATTATGTTAAATATTATTATTTCTGATTGTCCAAACTAACCTCCATAGTAGCAGCACTGATTTCTGTGGGACTTTAAAGTGGAAACATGACAACTATTAGGTTCAATTCCACATTTTACTCTATTATTGTTGCCACATTGGAGCTTTACGTGTAGAAAAACATGTGCCTTGTACGAGGACCTTCAGCAACGACCCGGATAGATACGAAATAATTAAAAACACTTTCAAAGAAAAAAATAAATAAACAATTTTCTAACATTTGTTCGTAGCTTCGCTCTTTGAACTAAAGGATTAAAATAAACAAAGATACTTAGTTCAAGCAGACAAAGCCGCAGATAGTCCGCTAGCTTTAAATTAATATGTCTGAGTTATATAATAATCTGAACGTCATAAAGGAAGTAAATAATATAAAATAAAAAAAGAGTCAGCCGAATCCCCTTTTCACAATGCGCATACTATTTTATATGATGACAATTTTCAATTCTATCTATTAAGAAATTTATAAACACTAAATATTAATAGCTTTTGAAATTTAATTGTAAATTGTATATACAAATATATCTAATCTAAATATCTTTTTACTAAATAAATAGCATTACATGAAACACCTCAAATTCTTTCTTAATGGGTTTCACATCATAACAGTCGGCAACAAGCCATATTACAATTCCACCCGCTTTATATTTTGCTAAAGTTCAACGTTAATAGGACAGTCAATCACTATTTCCGTTTACATATTAATATTATTATAGTAAAATGTTCTATGATGTCATTATGTCGGTTTAACATCATTTATACTGCAAAATGGTTATATAATATTAATTTAAAAAATCGTATATATTTAATAAACCTACAATTTTATATTATTTTTTAGCCACAAAATATTGAGTGTCCAAAAAAAATCGGTGAAAACCTTTCGTGTAAACTTATACTACATATTCCTAATGTTCATGTCAATCTGTTACGAGTACATATAGAAAAACCTCCTTATAAACTACAGATTTTTTAACATTTTAAATTTTCATGTACCCTACGTATTTACGATTAAACTTGTTTGTATGAACATTAATTAAGTAGGAATAACATGCAAAATCTTCGTCATATCTATCTGTGATTGATACAGTACTTTAACGTCTTATAAATATCCTAATAACTAGTAAATAGGTAAAATAATCAAAAAATAGTAATAGGTAATACACACTTACATATATTTTATATATACACTTACATAGGTACATGTAAAAATGCTTGATATTTGTATGGAAAGCAGACATTGTAATTGTATCGAAGTTGCGTCTACGATACAAGTCTATATATCTATAAGTAATATCAATTTATTTGAATAGAAACGATGTCTAAACGAACATTCTATAGAAGTAAATTAATAAGTCTCTATAAAGCTTATTGCTCATAATTGAAAAAAATATTTTAGGTGTAAAAAGCATAGTAACGAGCTCTTGGTGTGAATATTTTATTATTTTATATGGTTGACATTATATAATAAAAATATAGTTTATTAATTTTAAATATAAAAGTTTATTTTGTTTTATAATAATTGCTTTTGCTGTAGAATATCAAAGAACTTTATGCTACGTTATCGTTGAGGTATAAGTTTTTTTCTAAACCATCAACGGTTAATTCTTAGTGAGAGTGACTAGTGATAGAAGACAATTAACTAATCGGCTTAATTTGATTACCCACAGTACCCATTAGTCCACAATTTCATTTCGTGAAAATCCCTTGCTATATTATTTCTCCTTACCACCCGCTGTTATAAAATGTATGGCTCATAATTACGCTTTCCATAAATTAAAAAAAAACGTAAGTTAATGCTAAAGCATTAACTTACGTTTAAATCTAAAGATTTAAGTTATAAGTTGTGTTTAATTAAATTCTAGGAAGGTTTTATTTTAGCGAAATGCTTCGAATTGTCGCACCAGGTGTTCCCTTAAGTTATTGTGTGCTTGTAACTACTTCGTTTACTCTAGCATCGGAACTCCTCAAGCGGATTAAAAAGTAGACAATATGGTGTTTTTTATAAATATTATTACCAAGAAAGAATATAATGTAGAAAGTATATAGCAAAAACGTTTTGAAAGTTATAACTTTTACATATTATATCTTTTAAATTGCACATTTTACACATCCTTTAAATTACAGGCAACCTAATGTTAGGAGAAAGGGAAGATAGAATCACTTTCTTCTTTTATTTTAGACAGATAATACATACATAACAGTGCTTTGTTTTGTTAGTAGAGCGAGAAAAATTAGAACTACCAGCGCTAAAAGCAATTAATTCCCCCAAGGAGTAGAAGAACCGACGAGTGTCTTGTTTATAGTCAAACCCATATGCCACTGCGCTATGACGCCTCAACGTCTGAATTTATTTTATCAAATATATTTGATTTACAATTTATATAAAGACCAGAGAGAGAGACCTTTGTAAAAATATAATTTACTAAGCAGGAATCTCATAAAACCTATTTATTGCTGTGATAACAAAGAAAATATAAAAAAAAAACGAATCGAACATAAGTGCGCGTTACTTACAGAAAGAAAAACATTAACTTTTTTTAAAAAAGTTTACAGAGTCTTTATAGTAAGTTAATATAAAATTAAAATAAATTGATACAGTTTTTTGCGCCAACGTAAGCAATTTATCAAAAAAGTTCGAAAGTTATATTATGATGTCAATTTATATTAATTTAACAAGCTCAAAAGCTTTGAAAATATTATTTATGAATTGAACAGATTTCATTTAAATTAAAGGTCGAATGGTGGTTATTTTAAGGTAGTATCTACAGTTATTAAATAGCTAATATCAATATTTATATACGACTTACGGCTGCAGTTGTAGGGTTTAAGAAACGAAATTATGTATGCATTTAATAAGCCACAAGCTGTAACCAGGCTAGGCAGAAGGAACCTAGAAACCTAGTATTAAGACACTCGTTCTCCACTTTTCGGTATTCGGTATTCAATTAGCTTTTTATTTGGACTTATTGTATATTGAGTGAGGGAATTCCACGCTTTGCCCCGAATACAAACTAGATCTAGAACTTAACTAACCTAAATTATGTCTTTGACTACTGTCTTCAATGTTTGAAGAACAGTAATCTGCCTAAAGCTAACTTAATCTAGAAATTAATTATATCACAGCTATACAGTGACAAAACTCAACGCCGGGCTTTGCCTTGTTACCGTACTGAAAAAAATACAATACTAAATATTTAATTTCTTTGAGTGGGAGTCGAACACAATCTGCAACTAAAAAAAAGTCTTTAATGTGTTAATGAGGCAGAAGTACTCGTAGATGGAAAATATAGCTAACGAATATAGATATATTCTTTTTTTTTTAATATTGATTATATCGATTATTAAATATGTTATGATACATAAATGTATATATGGTTTTTATTTTATTTATTTTGTATTTGTTTTTTTTGCATATGCTATTAAGAGTTTTATCTATCGAACTATTTCACTGAGTGGAAATCAGTCTCACAGCCTTTGTATTTTCATATCTACCACAATGAATTTTGCAATAATGCAATATAAAAACGGAATATTTTTACTTACAGAATTATGCCAGCCCTCATCCCGGCTTATCTCGATTTTTCTGAAGACGACGGCTTTGCGTAATCAAAGCGCTCAGTATCATCTCAGTTTAAGCTTATCTGTATTTTAGCATATTTTAATTTAGGATTTGTAAATTAGCCACCACTTGACCTTACCATGGAAATAAATATTAATCAGTGTTAAATACTTTTTACATTATTAGTTTCCTGTAAAATTAGAGGAAAAAACTGTCATTTTTTTATATTCGGCTTCATGTATTGGCTGCATTTCGGACATGGCACGGTAGGGCAGGGAACTTGGGAACCTAGTGTTAGGACCCACCGTTCCATTCTCCACTTCACGCCAAATTTAAGGCATTATGTGTTTAGCAGCGGTTTGCCTCGTTACCACAGCAAAGAAATGAACATGATATAATATTTCACAGGTATATCATAATACTTTATGATATATATGATTTAATATTTTTTATAGTATATCAAATATTCTATAATTTAATATTTTATTTCCTCGAGTGGGGATCGAACTCACAAGCCAATGTTAATGTTTTTCTCTAATATATATTCTCAGCATACACAGATATAACCTAGAGTTGAGACATATTGGTTTTCTGTCTCTTTTCGAATGTGAAATACTATTAAAAAATCTGCCTCACTGTGTTACCTAATCTTGTGTAGTAAAATGATAAAATATGATTATGTTAAACAATACATCGCAGTGAATATTTAGGGTTCATTAATCTAAGCTTAGGCAAACGCGACTAAGCAAATTAGTATTTTCGATTAATTGGCCCTGAATTGATTGAGGATGGCGGAGTCAGGGAGACTTTGATTAAAAGGCAACCAATCTTGAATTAATCTTGAAATTTGCCTAAATGACGCGGGTTCGTATCCCGCTACGTTGAAATTTTCTTTAAAAAATAATAATTGCGCATTACTATAAAAATAATAAAAATATTATGAGTTTTTTTGTGTTCCTCTTTATATTAAAAAAACATCAGTTATTTTTATTTTTTTTATACTAAAATACGTTAAAGTAAAAAGTTTAGAAGTCTTACGCGGCATATGGTCTGACCAAATAACCGATTCGACGTTCGTTGTTACATACTTTGGGTTGTTGCGCCCATAGTGCCTCTTTAAGTTTAATTAAATTATTTTATTCTAATGTTGGTTAATAATAGCTTAGAAATAAATTGTTTGTTTTATAAGAATGAATACATAATTATTAGATGTTAAATTATGAAGTCTTCTTACAGCCTCTGGTCACAGTTGTGAAGTTTACACACCAAGTATGTACGATAATTTATTATTCTTGCATTAAAATAATTATGATTTTATAGAATTTTTGAATAAACATTAAATTGCATATACATTACTTCCATATTTAAGTTATTTAAATAAAATGCCCGTGGGATTAAACAAACAGGCTAAGACAATATTTAACGCTCTATGGGGTAATACGATGATCTAAAGGCGGCGAAAATTTATATAAAAATACATTAAAAACACAAATCTTTATTATTTTAGGTTATACTTTAGATTTTCTGCGGGATCAAGCTACATAATATTTCTCAGGAAAATATTTACGAAATGAGTTATTAGGCTTATAATATGTTGTTTGCATTAAATACTTAAGGTACACACAGAAAGTAATAACGTCTGTTATTTATTCGAGTGATTATTAAAGTGTTTATTTTTATTAGAAATAACTGTTTTATGAATTCCTTGAGTTGCCGACATCATTTATTTTCTAGGTGCTTTCGAATTGTTATAATTTATTGCAACAATGTTTTACCACGAATGTAAGCCGACACTTTTCAAAGAAATTAATAACATAACATTCCCAAGTTTCTTCTCCCTTCTTTGCTATGCGTGAAGTTGAGAAAAAATGTGTATTCGAGATATGTTTATGTATACTTATAAGTATATAAATGGAGCTCTTTACTTTATTAAAAAACATTTTAAGTACTTTGCCGAATTATAAAGTTTAGCTTAACTATAAATATCCATCACATTAAAAGATGTTATATTAACAAATTCAAAGAATATGAGCGTTTATGATGTGTTATCACCGCGTGTATAGTAAAATTCGCGTTATTCTGCGTTATAAAAAGTTTAAGGGGTGTCCCGATATTAGAAATCTAAAGTTTGTTGAAAAGTAAAAACTTATAGTATAAATTATATTTATAGATAATCGCATATTTCTTTCGTTTATTCTCTTTGTATTACTTTTGTTTTAATACAATATGCTCTTTGCTAATATACTCATACATATCACAATAAGAATATAATATATATTTTTTTAATTTACGCTATGTTTTTTAAATGGCAGGGTAGGCAGAGGATACTTGGGAACTAAGTGTTAACCTTGGGAATACTCCATTTCATGCCCTACTTTTGCTAAATTTGATTCATTCTGTGTCGAGCCGAGCTTTGCCCTATTATCAGCTAATGAAAAAAAACAAATAAATTACGACGCCACGACAGGCCTCATTATGTATATAATATATGTAAATTTATTTACAAAATATTTATTTAGATAACATTTTGTTGTGTATCGAACACATCTGTTTAGGACTATACTTCGAATCTGTCCAATATTTGAACAATTTGATTGGAAGCAATTAATTGTTCCACCAAATATTTGGTGAATCTTGTTTAGACAGTTGCTCGAAGGATGTTCAATAAATGACGATAACAAATATGCTGCAGTGTCAAGTAAAGTGTTCTTAAAAACAAGATCAGCTTGAAATATATAGTAGAAAGAAAATCAAAGGACCAGAAACTAAATCTAAAGATAATTATACAGTTTTAGTAAAATTATTGCAAGATTCTCTTCAAATGCTTGATTTCAGTAAAGAAGATGTAAGCCATTTCCATTTTATTTTTTATATATTGAATTGATATAATAAAGTGTTAAATAAATAAATAAATGTCGATAAAATTAAAAGTAGCAACCTTTACACATTTTTGTACATTACAGCAAGAAATATTTAATTTCATTCACAAGGTTAATTAATTATGCATTGTACTAAAAAAGTTATTTATATAAGTAGCTATTCATAAAAGTAAGGACAAAGTTATACAAAATTAACAACATTAGGTATGGATGCCTTCTTGTGTTTGTTTTTTTTAAATATATTTTTCACTTATTTGGTTGAAGCGGGTGATATCACAACGTGTTTTTTTTTTTATTTCATAAATTGAAAAAAGGTAATATATTAACTATTATTTCACTATAAATGTTCTGTGTCTCTATAATAAATTACGAGAGCTTTCATCGAAATATACAATCTGTGATTTCTATATTCCGATTAAACATCTCGTAAATTAATTATATTAATTACACTCCTGAGTCTAATTATATCTAAAGTTAAACTATTCAATTTACTTTAGCTGATAGCTTAATTGAAATAATCAGTAGTAAGATGAATTTAAACTAGTACTATAATCTTATGGGTTTGTGGTATAGTAGGATAGTATCTAATAATGGAGGCAATGGGTGTGGGTTCCATCACAACTCAGCAAAAAAAGAAGTGGCGCCATTTATTTAAGTAATCTCTGCCTACTAAATGCTTTTCGCAAAGTATAATTATTATCATTAGAAAACAAAAAATGATAGTAAACTTATTCTATATCATAGAGGATTGATAAATGAGAAAAAAATTAAAAGGACATTATATATGCAAAATCAGTATACAAAATATACAACGAAGAAGATTCGTTCCAAAAAGTAAAGGAATTTGTACAAAATATGAAAGGAAACAAGCTTGTTTTTTTATTTAGAAAGTAACAAATTAAAGGATATATTAAATTAAAGGCCTTATCTAATGTCTTCAGTAAAAGTTGTTCATTTTGGTCCGAATTATGTTCCTTATTACAACGTGATGATAATAAATATAAAGTTAAAAATAAATTGAAAGCATTCGTAGTAAAGGGAAATTAGCGTGTAACTATAAACGACACAGTGGGGGTTCATTCCCCATTCGAAGAATTATTACTATTATTTAATATTTCGTAAAATGGGGTGAGTAGAAAGGTTTTCAACGTTTGGATCAACATTGTAGTACGTTATTTACTAATTCTGATGACACAAAATATTGTATTTTATGACTTAAAGTGTGATAAACTGTTTACTTGTGTTCCTCGTCATTTATTAAATATATTATAAAAAGTGCACGTTTTCTATTTACCTGATACGGGTGAATAGAAGGTCGACAGAAAAAAATGCTAGGGCTGGCAACATTTATTTAGGTACCTACCTATATACCTGGCAAATTAGCATTTTATTCAAAAAATCTAGAGATAAAAGAAACTGTTACTCAAAATTAAAAAAAACATATAAACTGAACAATTCTTCAAAAGTAATTTTATCAATCATTGTGACCTAATTACCTGCAAATATGAAAATAAAGAAATTAATTAAAAATAACATAAGATAAATCTCCATAATATATAAATTAGTTCTGATACAAACATATGTCTTTAGTGACATCCGTGTAGTAAACAAATCGACTAACGTAAATGTAATCAAAATTGGTGGAGCAAACATATCTTATATACCTTCTTTACATTACAGCGCAGTTGGGTAAAAACCGGTATAGCAGGTATAATATTGTGTAGGTAACAGCCCTATCGATAACGGTTCCAATTACCCCTGACGCATTGCTATTCTCCCCACATGCATCTCTATTAAGCCTTTTGTACCCTTTACCCCCCACTCAAGTCTATTCTCCCTTCAGGCGACTTCACTTTTGGACACATTCAGACCAGAAATCATGCTTAATTTGGCTTACCTTTAAGGTTTCTGAAAAGAAGAAAAAGTAACACATTCTAGAAATTCGTATTCAAGACTAAACTCACTCGTAGCACTGAACAGTACTAAAAGTTTTACGCAGTTCAAAGTCACAACCGTTACCTGGTTACTTTGACACTTGTTTTTTTTTTAATATTTAGCAACAATTTCAATGCGAATGACGATTTTGCCATAACAGAATAAATGTTCCTTTATGTAAAAAAATCAAATGTAGCTAAGTTTATTGAATCATGGAGCAATGTGGCAACAAATTTACGCTTTTTTTCTATTTCCCCCGCGATTTTTTATTTCACCCTATTTTACGGAAGAAATAAGAAATTTCTTCCGCTAGTTAAGTTTCTCCACTCAACACGCAATGCTCCAAATTTAGTAGAATGCGGGGAAGGAAACGTAGTGGCTTTACACTAGGTGCCCAAGTTCCCTTTGCCGACCCTACCAAGTGCAGGATACAGCGTGAAGCTGATTGATTTATTTTTAAAAATGCACCTTGATTTATTTACGCTCTTTGTAAGTACTTCCACAACAGCTATAACATTAGTACATTTTTTGAATATAAAATATGTCTATTTCCTTTATACTTTACAAAGAAGGTCTTCGTTTTTATGACCCATAACTTTGAAGGAATGATAAAACTTTATATTTACGGTTACTTCAATGTAATGAGTTATAAATGTACTTATCTAGTATAATTAATGACATTAGGTTACATTGAACTCAGTCTTATCGTAATCAGTAAATTATAACATAGCTCAATTAAGAAAAGTAACTAGCACCAAAGTAATTAAATCCAATACTACAAAAAATCTCTAATAATTAAAATTGTAAATAATTAACTAGAAATTTAAGTAAACCCACACCGAGGCGAAAGGACGGGCTAATCGAAATTTAATTAATGTTTAGTTTAAAATTAAGTTAGTGCCCTTCAATTACGCGCTCTTGTGTGAATTATATTAGTGAATAGTTAAGAATTATCTATCAAATTAAAAAATCGTATGTACTCTAACATCAAAATGAAATATGAAGACTGATGTTTCTTAATTGTATTAAGTTTTATATACTTACTTACATAAGATAACGCTTAAATGCATCAAAGTATCTAATTTAACGCTTAAATGCATCAAAGTATCTAATTTTTAGGACAAAGTTTTTTAAAGCATTTAAAGTGATATTCCATATTTAAGAAAGAAAGATACTAAAGAAAAATGAAACTATTAAACTTAATTTTATACGTGTACGAACTCATTATGTACTAAATACCTATAAAATTAATTATCACATTTTTCTCTTTGTATGATAAGTACCCTTTCGTGACAAATTTAATAGCAGTAGATTCACAAGAAGTACATTTTAACTACGCAGTGAAAGTCATACAAAAGACTACAAAAACGATGCATTAATGCACATATCTTTAATAGTGTTAACTTATAAGCTTGATTTTTCCCAGCCCCGAGAGAATGTAGACCTGAATATTTTTAATATTTTTAGTTTAATACCTGTCCGCGATCACGATATTAATAAATAAAGGTTTTGTTTTCTCAAGAGATCTTGTCGTTTTCAGTTTATAAGTAAAATGATGACGGAAAGTATGCGTGTGTACAAATATTTTTAATAGTAAAAGATGATAACACTTATTTTTTCTATCAAAACAATAAAATGTAACTTGAAAATATTTAAAATGAAATTCATTAGAAATCTTGTTTCCTATAAATTCCTTAGATAAGCGTGCGAAATCTAAAGCGGTTCGGTAGTAGAAAGTAAACTATATGTTGCCAAAAAAATTTTTTTTAGCAAATATATAACCAATACGACTTAAAAGTACTTAAGTTATTATTTCGTTATTTTTCCAAACGATTATTAAACAATAAAAAATACTATTGATCACGCTGAATACTGCACTTTGTAAGGTAGGTAGAGGGAACTTTTGAATTTAGTGTTAAAGCACACCGTGCCTTTTCTCAGATTTGAGGCATTGCGTGT
>DWMZ01005513.1:0-10893 GCA_018249855.1 Eueides tales michaeli | reverse complement strand
ATTATTGTAAAGAATAAAACAATAGTGAAAACATTTGGTTTTACTATCATGATATAAATTATATCATCTAGGACATTTGTTCGTTTATTTAGTATGAATAAATTTAAGGTCGACGATATATTTGTCTCTGTACTTATGTCTAGGTTCCCAGGTTCCTTTTGTCTACTCCGTCATGTGTGGGAAAAAATAATTGCATTTCCTTTCTCTATATTTTCTTTCCATCAGACGTTAAGAACTTTACTATTCAAACTTGTACATCCTGAGAATGTTAATTTTAACCAATCAATCACAGCTTTATAATATTAGTCTATATAGGTATAAAATTTCCTTGTCACGTTAAGTAAACTTAAAAGTTCAATACTTCTCTCTCAATTTATTTGTACTGGTAACTCTTAAAGCTTTTTTGTATCTTGTATAAAGGAGTTGAAACAGAATCCGAATAGTCATAAAACAAGTGTCATTTTATTATCTTTTTACGCAGAAGTATAATTTAATGTTGAATTAAGCGCTTTCATTAGGTCGCGATTTATAGCATCTTTAAACTGGAAAAGGTGATTTCAGACAATAAACCTGCTCGAAGGACCAAAAATTCTATGATAACGTGCAAGACGTAGTCGGAATACTTTCTGTTTATACTATTAAATGGTTTAAGTAGTTCGTTCATTTTAGTGTCTATTTTGTATTTTATAAGTATATATTTATAATTTACACTGTATCTCGTACATAGGAGGGTAGGTAGAAACCTAGTGCTAAATAAAGTAAATCCTAGTGCTGAAATATTCTACTCCCGACACTTCTTCATCCAGTCTCTTTTTTATATTATATACCGTATATTTGTGTACCTGAAGATTCAATATCGCATCATTCATATAGTCTATACACAAAGGTTGACCACGCAATGAGGTTGCTGTGTGGATTAGTGAAATTCAAAGCTCAGAATTATTTAATAACTCACTCAGCTTCACGGTGTATCCCGCACATGGCAGAGGGAACTTGGGATCTAGTGTTAAGACACTCTGTCCCGTTCGCTACTATCCGCCGAATTTGATGTATTGCATGTTAAGTTAAAAATTGAAAGTGTTAAATATTTAATTTCCTCAAGTGGGGATCGAACCCACAAACTGTCGTTTACAGTTACTAACTTGTGCCGCTGTGCCACGAAAGGACTAAATTATTGAATGAAGTAGGATATCAAAAACTATTTTCGAAAAAATCTTTTATATTTAATATTTAACATATATAAAGTAGGAAGTTTTAGGTTAAAAATGTAAACTTACTTTAGAAGCCTGTCGTGCAGCAGAGCACAGGCTTGGCACAATATACGTGACAGGTTGTGGATTCGGGAGTAAATGGAATATGCTTTCTAAAGGTTCCCTAGCAATTCTGCTATGTTCGGATAGTGTGAAGAAAAACGAAAGAGAAACAAAATATTTCGTTTTTATATCGTCAGCGGTGTCATTTTAAAGATTTTTTTTAGTTATCTTAACATTACAAACCAATTAGAAAATAGAATTGTAATTAGATTGAATCTGTGAACTACAAAGAATTAAACCGTTGTACGATTAGTGGTAAAACTGTTTGTTACCAGATGGAAAAAAATCTATCCCAGGAGCAGGAATCGAACTCAAAAACGTCACGTGTATAGCAACATTTTATACTACTACGAATTCATCTAATATTTATGTGAGCCATACAACTACGTACCATTTCAGCCCAATTCTGTTTTTTAATATCATTGTTTCTGGGAATTTAGATTTTTCTTCAATATTTTATACACAAATCTCTAAATTCCCTTATAAACAATGTGACTATTTAAACATACCGCAACCTAATTCCAATTACAGCGGTAATTAAGATTCTTAGAAGCAGCACGTATGAAATCAAGTAGATGGGAATTGCTCGCCAAAGTTCCTCGAGCTTCTCGGAGATAACGATTTATAACGTAACATCTGATGCATATAACATTGCACTTGAGTTAAACGATGTTTTGGCCGTTTTGTTATTTACTTTTTGGCAGCTTGACGCTATATCCCGCATGAGGCAGGGCAGGCAAAGAGAACTTGGGAACCTAGTGTTAAGACATTCCGTTCCCATTAAGACACACGCGTTTTGTCATGATACCAGAGCAAAGAAATGAAAATATGAAATATTTTATTTTCTCGAGTTGGGATCGAACCCACAACCTGTCGCATTTATAGTCGCACGCTTGTGCCCTTACGCTATAACGTGCCTAAATTTTATTTCAGATTCTTTGGAAATTAATGTTGTATTATAGAACTCCCGCTTAAATTTAATTATGATTGTTATGCCTCTTTGACTGTAGGCGTGATACGTGTAGAATGGATTACTGTGAGAAATAAGTTACTTTCTTTTCTTCTTTTTTTGGTAGGAAGAAATAAAGCAATATTAATTTTCACCACGTTATACATAATTACTCGAAAATAAGACTAAAATGGTACGAAGAGAGTAAACAGGTTCCCTTTGATATTTTGCAAGATAGAGCATGAAACCCAAGCTTCATGGTACACGCTTAAATGTTACAAATTATATAAGAAACCACATATTTCTACAAATAATAACAGTATATATAAACCTCCCTAAGCGATCATTCTTTACGAGATAGAAATAAAGTGTGCTCTTGGGACAAGCAGCTTTTATGTGCAACTTGTATTTGTACAATATTTATAGTAGCGTATAGTTGTAATAAATGAAGATATATATACTTACTTAGCTCCACGTTGCACCCGGCACATGGCAGGGTACGCAGAGGAAACTTGGGATCCTAGTGTTGAGACTGTCCGTACTATTACTCACTTAAAACTTTAAATGGTTATGTTTTCTTTTTATTATTATTTTAGCTTTACGCTGTATCACACATACAGCAAGTAGGCTAAGAAAATCTAGTTTAAACACACTCCATTCACATCACCTCGTTTCATAGACGTCAATATTTAATGCTTAACAGAATTATTTAAATAAAATATTTATAATCATATTTTCAAGTTATAATAAATATATTATTTTAAATAATTGGTTGAAGTAAAATTAAAAATTCGTTACTAAAAGAACTTGACACTACATTCTTCTACTTTGTATTGTACTCAAAAAAGCAGCCAGTTTAAAGAAAATATAACATTTATAGTAAGCAGAGGGTATTCGGGAAAATAATGTTTAGACACTCCGTTATCATTTAAACATTTCCATTGTATTCTGGAGGCATTGAATAGAGGCCAGACCGCGGAAATGAAAATTATATATTTTATTTTTTTGAGTGGGAAGTGCGAGAAAATGAAGATTAATCATTCCCCCGAGTGGAATTAAACCCACAAACGTGTATCGCCATAAAGAACACACCTCTTCTATAAGAAATTCGTTATATATGAAGATACATAAAAATATCCATACAAGGGTCAACTTCCAATGAAGGGGTGTTGTTTATTACAAATGCGTTGAATTCTGCCACTCAACAGGCAAGGCAGTATCAAAAACTGGGAAACAGTGCAACTTAATACTATATTCTCTCCAACCAACAAATATATCCCGCATATTAAGTAGAGGGTAGTTGAAATAAAATAGCCTAGTGCAGATCGGACTCGTTCTCAGAGAATTCCGTACTAGTTTCTGGAATTTGAGGTCAACGGTAAGTAAGAAAAAGTTGACAAACTTAAGATTGCCAGCGAACATTCTAATTTTGTACTAAATAAATAACTACGATTATGTTTGTATAGTATGATAATTTTTACCTGTAAAATAAATATAAATTATTTTTTTGGATTCTTTCATTCATTTTGTATAGAAAAAAAAACTAATAAATTATATTTTCTATATTCTTACATTAAATATATTTTTTATATTGTTTCATTTTCGTTTTTATCCTTTATTTGTATTGTGCTGCTTCAATTAAAATATCAAACAAAATCCACTAAAACATTTATAAATGCTTGTATCTTGTTTGCGTTGATAGCTTAATGTATTCTGTACTCCAAGGAACTACAAATTTCAATATTAAATAATAATTTTAGCATTAATTGACATAATTTATCTTTTATTTTAGAAAAAACATGTTACCATGGTACCTCTACGAAATATGAGATATAATATAACATGAGATATAATGTAACGAATCTTAAAAAAGAGAAAAAAATATGCTGACAGTACAACAATTTGCATCGATTAAGACTGCGGAGAAAGCTGGTAATTAATCTTGAACGGCTTGCATTTTATACTAGAGCTAATATGCCGCATAAAATTACTATAAAGTAGAATTATCTCGAGCAAACGAAGCTTATTTATACCTCACGATAAATTCAAAGGGTCTAGCTGTTAGCGTGAGACTCGCCGCTCTTAATATATGCTGGTAATACGTTTATGATTTGAGTGTAATAGATGATAATTACTATGAATATTTTAGTGTAAATGTTATACGACTTTATTTTATCTAAGTTTAACATGCAATGCTTCGAGAATAGGGGAATGTAGGAGTTATAATGAGAATGGAGTGTATTAACATTAAGTTCCCAGGTTCCCTCTGTCTATCTTGAAAGTAAATAAAAAATATACAAAATTCTACAAACTCTTTTCATGTGTAACAGTTAAATGGAACCTGATGTTAAGTTTCCCTACTCCACTTTCCGCCCAAGTTTAGAGAAAATGTGTGTAGCGAGTCTTACCACAACGTTACACTTTATATATTAGAGCGAGAATGTATCGTGGCGCAGGAGCATCGTGCGACTGTAAGCGCATGACAGGTTACGGATTTGATGAACACTCGAGAAAACTACTTACTTAATATTTTTAATTATTCTCCCTGGTAACATGGCAAATCACAGCGTTGAGTTCCATCACTCAACACGCAATACTTCAAAACAAACACCGCCTGCTTGTATTTGCTATACACTCCCTGAGGCTGCCACAAATGTATCTACTAAATATATTTAACGGCTCTATAATCACAAGTTGACAAAATCACAAAGACCTCTCCTATGTTAAACTTACTGAGTAACATTTGAATTAAAATTTATGTTGGTAATTAAAAGATTAATTTAATTTAATTATGAACTATATGAACTTTATATATTTTATTATGAACTATACATACTTAAATATAAAGAAATATGAAGATAAGATGAATAGGAGTGAAGAAATGTTGAAGCCAAAAACGAAACCACTAAAAGATCGATTGGGTGTCTGTATTTACGCCTGCAAAAAACAGGCCTTTAGAGTACAAGTATAAATTTGCATATAAATGCAATCATATCATGGGAGAATCATAGACCTACGGTTATGAAATTTGACATGAATGATTACTTTTAACTAAATCAAAGGTTTTTTTGTAGTTAACTTTATCTAAAATTAATATAAACGCCCGCAGACTTAAATTTATTTACTTTTACAATTTCTATTTCCCATTAATCTATATTTCTGAAATTGGTACACAACCCTTGAGGGGCGAGTCCTTTCCAAACCCTACCATATTTAAATAAAATTATTAGCAGTATGCCTCGATACCAATTACAAGTAAAAAATTAAAAACTTGATTTTTTTGAGTGGGAATCCAATGAATAACCTGTAGCGTTTACAGTCGCACGCAAGACCGGACATTGTAGCTTTAGCTTCACGCTGTATCTGGCACTTGGCAGGGTAGGCAGAGGGAACTTGGGAACCAAGTGTTAAGACACTACGTTCTACTTCCGTTCCCCACTTGTGTCAACGGAAGTGGAAAATTTTAAAACAAGAAAATAAAGTCCCTCGCAGTGAACGAATCCATGTCCATTGTCGTTATATATATTAGTGAAACATGGTGAAATGCGCTACAAATATTCATAATTATAAGAACATTGTGCCAGACAAAAAACTAACATAAACCACGAGGAACTAATGTAAGACCACTCGGACGTTTTTAATCAGACAATTATTGTGATTGATGGCCGCCGCCTCGTTCACACGGATACTAATTACTACCAAGCCAAATCTATCGCTTAAATTCACGCAAGATTTTTATAGACTATTTATTATCCTATTAATATTATAAATGTGAAAGTTTGTGAGGATGGAGGTTTGTTCCACTTTCACGCAATAACTACTGAAAGGATTGCGATGAAACTTTTGATGAAGCAGTAATGTAGCTTATACGTCAGATTGCTTGATAGGTAAAAAAATATTGTACAGCATGCGAATATGATTTTTTTTTCATTTTTCTTTCAGGAAATCGTAAATATAAACGTAAATAGGTATATTGAAGGAATTGTGGCGCTAGAGCACAGAGGCGTTAGACTGTAATCGCAGTAGATTGTGGGATTCCCACTCGGAAAATGAAATATAATTTTTTCATATCTCACTCTAGAAACAAGACAAAGCGCGGCGTTAAGCCTCGACCCTCAATGACTAAATGAGTTGTAAACGGAGGACATAATTTCTTATAATTAATTTTCCTTTTACGTTACGACAGATTCTACACTAATACATCTCATATAATCAATTTAAACGTATATAATACTTGCATTACCTAAGTACCTAATAAACACCCTTCTAATATAGCGTCATTCATTTTAAGCCATACCTTAGTTTGTCTGTATAAGTGAGTGAGAACGGAATTCAGTATTAAATAAAAGTAATCCTTCCATCAACTGAAACTATAACATTTAAATTACAGAAAAACTTTGTAGATTGATGTTTTCATATCGAAATTCATTTTCTTAGTTCAAATAAAAACGGCAATGTATGTTTAATATAGCATTTTCTAAGCCATATTGGATGTTATGTTAAGAATACAATATAGGGCGGTAACGTGAGACAAAGTACCTGAAAAGGCCCGGAAAAACACCATTTAGTTTTATGTACCGCTCGGTGTCAAGACAGTTAAATAGGTGTCAAATGTTGTAACGTGTTTTCACTTTCGCGCTTTTCGCTTTCGCGAAAATTATTGTTTTATTTCTAAATTTGATTAAGTTATTTTCTATAGGATAGGATAAATTATTATTTCTTTTTTTTCTTCACAATGTATCCCGCTTATGGCGGGGGTATGGAAAGGGAGAGAGGACGTATTAGTTCTAAGATATGAAGTATCTTACTATTTTTTTATACACCTTAATTCTTTAGTTTCTGCCTATTGAAATGTATTGTGGCGTTTAACGCTGCATTAAGCATTCCTTGGAAATGAAGACATACATTTATACGTAAAATATTAAATACTAAAGGATTTTTCAGAAATATTCAGCGAGTGATTCTCTTATATCCCCTATCTACTTATATCTGAAATCTGGTTTCCACCGCGAATTGACATTAAGGA
This sequence comes from Eueides tales michaeli, assembly GCA_018249855.1. Lineage (NCBI taxonomy): Eukaryota > Metazoa > Arthropoda > Insecta > Lepidoptera > Nymphalidae > Eueides > Eueides tales. Next base: position 3,605 of record DWMZ01005513.1, on the reverse strand, counting down.
ATATTCAAGAGTAAGCCGAAAGAGTTTATATAAACTGGCTCTGTTCTAGAGAGCGAAGCGAAGTAATTACAAAATACACTACACGTTATTATTGAAAACGTGACTCATTTTTTTTAATCCGCCCAATTATCTTTCGCGGTGGAAAGGCTTAAATACTAGGCATGTCGCTTTAGCTCGTGAGAATTAGCGACTGTAATGGCAGAGTTTTAGATTCGATCCCCACTCAAGGAAATGTAATATTGTATATTATATTTTTAGTTTTGTTAACGAGGCAAAGCACAGCGTTAAGTTCTACTCAACACGCAATACCTAAAATTTAACAGAAATTGAAGAAATGTGTCTCTTAACACTAATTCTCTTAAAATTAATTCCCTATACCTACCTCGCCATGTGCAGGATACAGCGTGAAGCAGAAAAAAAATCAACGATTATAAATTTAGCTAATTTTCCAAATAAATTTAATGGATTCAGAATATTTGTCTTTCAGTCTCTATTTGCGGTAAAGTTTGAATACAAAACATTCCGCTCGACCCTCGCACTCGCCGCCGATCTACAAACAACGTGTAATGTAAAATCTAATACCAAATGAGAAAATTAAACTTAACTTTGTGGTTTACTCAATTATATACACTTATATATACATATGTGTTCAAATTACTCACAGACATCAGAAGTGGTCGATATAACTAATGATACTTACACAACCATGTGACTGCAAATGCGACAGGTTATGGGTTCGATCTCCATTCGAGGAAACGATATTTTTATGTTTTTAATTTAAATATTGGATATTTTTATTTCTTTATTTTGGTAACAAGGCAAAAAGCTTTGAGTTCCACCACTCAACGTGCAATGCCTCTTATATTCGGCGAAAGGTGGGGAACGGAAGGGAGTATCTAAACATTAGGTTCCCAATTTGCCATCACAGCATGTTACAGTAAACGTGTATTATTACTGTATTATTTTCTTTTACTCGGCATTAAAATTAATGGTTATATATTCCTCTGTATAAGCCACATTTTAGTTCTCAAAATACAGAAATATACCTGAAGAAATTTAAAAAGGCTAAAATAAGAAAATATACCTATAATATTTAACCATAAGTATAGAAATACTAAGCCCAAGCTCGTCATATAAATTAACCGGCTGTGAAACAACCTTGATTAATGAAACAGATTTATTATACGTAATCTGTAGAGAAGAGATAAATTCGTTTAATTGGCTCAAGGCCGTTTTAAATAGGTATAATAAGTATAGCTTCACGCTTTATCCAGCATGTAGCTTAAAAACCAATGTTAAAACTCTCTTAATTCGATATTATGCGTGTAAGTGGCGGAGCTCTACGCCGCTTCTTGTATCTGGAGCGAAAATTGCAAAAATACCTTTGCGTAATGTGCTATACACATTTTACAATTTAATATAATTTGTGTGATATTTTGACTATGATTTGCATATCTGAATTCGGGCTGTAAACGGGACGAGTTTTGAGACAAAGCGAGGCGTTGAGATCCACCATTTGACGTACTTGTATATTAATAAGGGCTGTGAGGGCGAAATGCTCTGCCTGCCCTACTGTCTTAAGTTTTTCCAAACCAAAAATATACATATAAATTTTAAAACAAATTTATTTTTTAAATGTTTTGTTACAATAATATTGGAATGGAAGAACATTTCTTGATTAAAATGTTTCTTAATTAATTCGTAATAAGGTTCAGGTGACCTTTGCATTATTAATGTTGCCTCTCATTGTTGCTTTCCTACTTTGCTCGTTTAATTAGAGAACGTTTGAGAAACATCATAATATGAAGACGTATTTCTAAATTTATCTTTTTTATCTTAATTTTTATAAGACGAATGTTCGGATATTTTAAAGCAATTCATAGAGGACAGATTAAAAGATCAGCGTTAATGATAAGTCATTAGAACAAGTGAACAAAGTGAAGTAAGAAAGATAAATACTATGGAGAAGCAACCACTTCGTAGGATATGCAGAGTCAGTTTAGATCGTATATTCAATCAAGCGATACAAATAATGGTTGGTTCAAACCTAGATATCACAGTAAGACTGAAAAATGACGTGATCGGGTGGCTGGAGTCAGAAAGAATGGTGAAAAAGGTTGATGAAGGAAAAGTGAGCGGTAAAAGAGGTTGGTGGTGCCCTCGGTTGTCCTCTAGACACACACACACAAGTTCCCTCGGCCTATCCAGCGCGACGCTATGTTTGTTCATAGAAATACCTCCTGATAGCCAACTGCTAACCAGTAAGTTAATCAAAAATCCTGAGTACAAATATCGAGATTAATGTCAGGAAAAAACGTACAACTGGTTCTAATACGTACAATTGGTTCTAATACATAATTGATAGTTTTCTTGTTGATATCAAGAAAATAGATTTGCAATGTTTTTTATTATCGGTTTAGAGAATTTACTAAAAACGAATGCTACACTTTATTTAACCTCCTGACCGCCTGCGTACTATATGTAGAACATGGAAAATAAAAAAATCTGCGCGTTTAATATGAAATTTTGGTTAAAAAAGGAATACATGGCGACATCTATGATTTTGTTAGGAAAGTAAATATAAATTATCTGTCAAATTAAAAAGTGTTTTTCATTGCAAAATGACGGCAAACAGCAGCGGTGTCGACGTGCGCTCGGGCATAGGTAAGCTTAATCCCATTTAATTATTGTAATTTTTATCAGTTTTATCAAAATTTTTGCACTAATTGCTTGATAAACTAAGTAAAATACGAATTACAGTTTTGTTTTTTGAAATAGAGTAAAATCGTGCATGTTCTGACACGTGTTTCTTCTATGTCCTTTGGATAGAACTTATTCAGGTTATTGAGATAAAGTCCGCAATTTAACGTCCTATATGTAGAACATATTCAGATAACAATGTTATGTATTTTTTTTTCTTTTTATAGCATTAAACGATGAAAATATATTGGAGGCCCTGCAAAACTCTGATATTGACTATGATTCAGATGTATGTGATAATGACCCCAATTATCAGCCTCAGGTTGTCAATCGCAATAGAAATTTACACGAAAATACTTCGGACAGCTTATCTGATGAGGATTTTCCTTTGCGCCTGAAATTGCACCTTCGTCTGTTTTGTCAGTGAACTTCTTGAGAGCTACATCGCGTGTTCGAAGAGCTGGCAGAGTAGGCCGACGTGGATCACGATAAGAACAAGGGCATCAATATCAAGTTCACGTCCATCGTCAAGTCAAAGTAATGAAATACAAAATCAATGAACTGGTTCTTTTGATCCAGAAATAAGGGAGCTTCAACAACCCACATACATATATAGTAAAAAATTGTGAAGGGTGGCAGAATTTCACGTATGTTGAACAATATATTAATGACCAGATTTTAGATATTATTGTTGAATCTACAAATAGAACAGAAGTTGGACGCACAGGAAAATCATTGAGTCTTACTAGAAAGGAGTTGAAAGTATATTTGGGAATATTTATGGTAATATCGGCTTTACAATACCCAAAGATTGATATGTACTGGATGCAAAGATGGAGAGTCCCGATTGTAGTACAGGCTATGACCCGATCTCGGTTTTATGCTATAAGAACTAGAATAAAATG
>DWMZ01005512.1:0-10894 GCA_018249855.1 Eueides tales michaeli | reverse complement strand
ATATATATATATATATATATATATATATATATATATATATATATATATATATATATATATATATATATATATATATATATATATATATATATATATATATATATATATATATATATATAGTGTATATGTGTTTATGTATATGTATGTATATATATGTGTATGTGTATGTGTGTATATTCTATTGACATTAAAATATTTTGTGTAAAGTTGTTATATACTATTATTATTTTCATTTTATTATTTATTATATTGTATTTATTTATTATTTTCAAATAAAATTTGCACTGTTACGCTATTCCTCTTTTCACTAGTCTTTTTTTTTATTCTTCTCAAGGTTGCCTGTTAGAGATTGCTTGAAGCAATAAGGCCGCCTTTGCATGCCTATTTTTCTTCTGTTTTTTCTTTTTCTTTTTTATTGATTTTTATTCGTGTACAATAAGGACAAATAAATAAAAATAAAAATTAAATTAAATTTTCTAAAATAAACATATAGACTAGACTCACTCACTCAGCGTCACGCTGTATATATACCACACATTTCCCATTGTATGTAGATACAGACAAAGAAACATAGGTACAGGGAATCTGGGAACCTAGTGTTAAGTCACGTTCCCCACATGATCCCTACTTCCCCCAAATATCATATTAAAAAAAAATCTCCGATTGTAGAATCAGAGTCACCGCAATTAAGAGCTAGTTTAATATAAAACTAAAAATAGCTCGCGTCGCGAGGAATTTGCGACTCCAAACCAGTTTGTAGGGCTCAGGCCAAGTCCGGGGCAGTCAGCTTGTGACTTGAGAGAATCTTTTCACGACCTTTTATTTTATACGTTCACTGTATTTAAAATAGCTAGAGGTAATATCATCGCGGCGTTGAGTTCCGTGTAGGGAACGAGCTTTAATGCTAGGTTTTTTCTGTCTATTGCTGCAAATCCGCTGATAGAACATTATATACTTCCTATTTATAACCTAATGCTAGTTAGGTTCCCAAGTTCACCTTGCCTGCCCTACCGCGATAAAGAAAGAAGACAGAAAAAATTAGGATCACTTCCGCTGTACGTTCCATTCCATATATAACTAAATACAAACATAAAAAATACAAACACTTTTTTGACCTTTAAAATAGAAATTTTAGTGATAATTGTCACCCTTAAGAAGAAATTGATAAAAAAAAACAAATTGCAGCGTTCAGTTCAGTAAGTCAAAACTTAATGCCTCTAGAACTCGTCAAAATTGAAAACGAAAGCATCTCAATGGTAATATTGTCTTATCACTAGGTTCCCAGGTTCCCTTTGTTCACCTTGCCATGTATGGGATACAGCGTGAAACTGTTCTCCTTTATATTTTTAATTCTCGAAATACTTTAAAAGAAATTTCTTTAAAAAATTATTTAAACTATCAAGCCCACTAGAATACGCCTGCACGTAATGAAATTCTATAAAAAGGATTCTCCATACAAAATAACAATATAAAAACTACATTTAAACAACCTGTCGAATTTAAACTTGCCAATTTTGGTAGGACGCTGTGTATATGCAGGTAATGTAGACTCTATGCGCGCGCGCAGAATTTTTATGTGTCCTTTGACGTCGATGATATTAGAAATTGAAATGAATGATGTCATGTCCGCCAGCGGTCACGGTCATATGGACTTTTACCTGTAGTCCATAATATAATACTTATAGCGTCACGCTGGAACCCGCACGAGGCAGGGTACGCAGAGGGAACCCAGGAACCTAGTGTTAAGACACTCTGATCCACTTCCGTTCCCCACTTTCCGCCGAATTTGAGGCATTGCGTGTTGAGTGGCGGAACTCAACGCCGCGCTTTGCCTTATTACCAGAACGAAGAAATGAAACATTGAATATTTAAATTGAAAATATTAAATATTGCATTTCCTCGAGTGGGGATCGAACCCAGAACCTGTCGGTTACAGTTGCACGCTTGTGCCGCTGCGCCACGACAGGCCTCAATAATACTTATAGATTGGACTAAAGCTGGGAAGGTGGAGGGAACCTAATATTACAATACTCCTTTCACGATTTTTCGTATAACTATCGGAGTATAGCGTGTTGAGTGGCAGAACACAACGCCGCGCTTTCTATACCAGAGCGAGAAAGAAATTAAATATGTATGATCTTTCAAGAAAGGGTTAAATGTGGAACTTAACACCAGGTTCCCAGATTCCCTGTACCAATCTTTCTATATGTTATAATGATACGATATGAAACTTAAACAAGAGTAGGCATCGAACCTGCAACCGTCAGTTACAACCACTGGCCCTAATGCTTCATTATTTTGTCTTACTCTATATATTTAACAACTAATTGCTATAAACCGAATCGGAATTTTTTAGTAACCATCTTCATTTGTCACGCAATTATAGTACCAGTAGGACCCTTGTACGTAACACTTGTACCTATCTATACGAAACACGATTTTCTTTATTGCCGCCTATATTAAACAAGAAAAGACAGAGGGAACCTGGGAACCTAGGTTCACGATATCACCTTCCCCTTGAGTGACAGAATAAAACAAAAACGCTGAATGAAAACGCTATATGGAAAATAATTGAAACAATATCTATAGATAATATAAAAGAGAACAAGATATATTAAAAATACTCAGAGGGGACGTTTTTAATTGTAAAAGCGGTCCAAAATAGTAATGATTTTTAAAAATCTTGTTTGTTTATTTTTACTATTTTTAAAGTGTTATTCCACACTTAGGAAAGAAAAATACTAAATTTAAAAACGTATAAAAATTCGGACGAAATCCGTTCAAGCGCTCTGACCACTAAGCCATCCGAACTACTTAGTGGTCAGAGAGCTTGAACGGTTTTCAAGAGGCGCAGGATCAAATCCTGCTTCGTCCAAATTTTTATACGTTTTGAAATTTAGTATCTTGTTTGTTTGTCCGTGGACTTGTACGCGCTTATCTCAGAAACAGCTAAGTCAAATGCAGTTTTCGCTATTACATTTTTGCAATCTCCCTTCAACATTTAGTATTTGTTGTATTTAAATCGCTTACAAAATTGAAAAATATGTAATTTTAAAACATAATTTTTAAAATGTTTTGGCTGATATATTCAATATTTTCAATAAATAGATATATTGCTAAAACCTATAAACAATATGGCCAATTTCTAATGAAAATGCGACAAGGGCAATGTAAGCTTCATTGAATTTAATGATGACAGAAATTTCAACACACAACTTTTTATTTCTTTTCATTAAATCAGTCCACTTCTTGAATGGGTTCCATGAATGGGTGACATTTTCCTAGATCTTGTGGACAATAAAGCAATTTTAATGAAAAATCTTAGCATTGCGGTTTTTTTTTTAAATGAGATCGTTAAACCGTTGGAAGTTTAAACAAGATTACTTAACTTGACTTATCTGCTTACTTGGAAAACTAGTGTTGAGACACTCCGTTTCGTTCGTAACTTCGTCAAATTTATGTGTTGAATGGCGTAACTAAACGCCACACTTTGCCTCGTTTCCAAAAGCGAAGAAATTTATTTTCTCGAGTGAACCCACGACCCATCGAATTTACAGTTGCAGTGCCATGAGAGGCCCCAATTAAGAATATTAAAACATGAATTACTAGCAATTTCAATAATAAAAAGAACAAAACTGATATATTTCTTAAAAGTATCGCTTAGTGCTTAAACTTTTTGTACAAAATAAAGTAAATTATCGCCGCCAATAGCACTTTTTAAGAAGCCTTCACTAAATTTGTTAACTTTGCATTAAAGACATTACTTTAATAAATTCTCTTGTAAAACTTATGTTAGATAGAATCGTAGACCAATAATACTCTTCATTGTCTTGAAAATGGTAATAATGCTCATTGTCTTGATAAAGAACGGCGTTGAGTTCCGCTAACGAACACGAAATATATACCGTGTATGTATTGCGTGAAGAAATGAAAATATTAATTATTTAATTCCCTAAAGCGGAAAACGAACCCACAACCGTCAGGTTGACAGTCGTACGCCTGAACACCTGCGCCATAACGGCCCGAAAAAAAAACATTTATGAAATAATTAATTATTTGACCTTATAATCAGTTATTCCAAATTGCTTCATCTTAACTTTTAACAGCTACAAAAACTCTAAAGAACAATTGTAAATAGCGCAACGTTTGGATTTAACACTCTCACTTAACTACGTTATAGTAAGATAAAATAGTATTACAAAATTTGAATTAAACTATTTGATTTTTAGAGCCGCAAATCTCGGGAACTGCTGGTTGATGATATAGTTTCACAAGAGGAGAATTAAAACCAAAGAAAACCAAAACATATTTTCTCCGCAAAAAAAACAGAGAAATAACTCACTAAAGCAATTTATGTAATCGAGACTATTGACTGTTCGACTCCCACTCGGGGGAAAGAAATATTCAATATTTTCACCTTATCGCTTTAGCAACGAGGCTAAAGGCAAAAAATTCGACGGAAAAATAACGAAAGTGTATATGAAATGGGAGCTGAATATCGTAATATTAGGTTCCCAGGTTCCCTCTACCTACCCTAATAAAACGCGAAGGTAAAAAAGCAATTCATGGCTGATATCATAGTATGATTGTAGCAAATAAACGAATTTGGTACAAAACATTACGTCAGGGAGGTCACGCTCAGTCCATTGGGTGTGTCAGATTTGGACAGCGGAATGCTTGATAGACGTGTAGATATGACAATATTGCGTGAATGCTTTTGTATTGAAATATAAAATGTAATTATTTAGATTATTTCACTATTATATTCCGTAATTCAACGCCGCGCTTTGTCTTGTTATCAGATCTTTGAAATTGAAAAAAGGAGTAAGGGTCTAAGTGGGAATCAGTTTTTGGAAATTAGGAATCGAAAATTTTTCCTCTTCATGTAGACAGAGTACGTAGCAGAATTCCGCCATCGATCACCAATATCTTGAAGATTTGGCGGAAAAAGAACCGAGTGTCTAAAAAGAGATTTCTTTTATTAAAAAATAAATAAACGTAAATCAATGGTTTGTAGAGTAATGTTCGGAATTACCCAACGACTGCACTAAGTTGTATATGTATTATAGTAAGGGGAGAACTAATCGGATATTCAGACGTTTGCACACACCCCAAGTTTCACTAGAAGGTGCATACATATGCATATATACTTAGTATCACTATTTTTAAACCCCTTATAAATTTGACCTGTCTGATGTCTGTGGAAAGCCTTGTTCATTGCGGTGGTTCTTAGCTAAGTATCGTAAAAATCTGATCAGCAGGGAATTAATGATATTTGGGTTTGGGAGGTTTTCTGAAATTTTAAATCTTGCCTACTTTTCTTGTTCTTTTATTTATTATTTCAAGAGGGGGCAAACGAGCTGAAGGTCCACCTGATGGTAAGCAGAACCTTCGTCCATGAAAATCTACATCCTGAGGAGGTTGTAGGTGCGTTGCCAGCCTTTAGGGTGAAGGTGTCTGTACACACGACGCTTGAAAGCACTTAAATCGTAGCGTTCGTGAAACACCTCACGAGGAAGATCATTCCACAGCCTACACGTACGCGGGAAGAATGATCTTGATGCACGCACGTTGGATGCCAAAAATGCACCTAGGTATTTACTCCTTAGGCGGGAGGCATATTTATATGACTTGTGATTGTAAACGAGAAGTTGTGGGTTCGATTCCGATTTGAGATAATGAATAAAAATGTTTAATATAAAAAAATAAAAGTATTTGATTTTTTCATTTCATGGCTCTGGTAAAGAGACGTAAAATGCATTAAGTTTCGCCACTCAACGCGGTATACATTCAGAATTATGCGGTAAGTGGAGAATGGAAGTGTCTTAACACTAGGTTCCCAAGTTCCCTATACCTACCCTCCTATGAACGGAATACATACTGAAGCTAAAAAAAAGAAAATGAAATATATATACATACATTTTGTAAGAAAGATTCAAATCAATATGGTTTGCTCCTTGTATTGTAGTGGAATCCGGTGTTCTACCAAATTGGCAACCAGTTAAGATAATTATCGGTTTTATGCTTTACTATATTAGAGAGTATAGAAAAAGTTACTTTTAATCTCTCGACGCTAAGAGAGATTATAATTTGGACTTGTCTATGACACTAGCTCCTAAATTAAAAGCCGATTTAAATGCGGCTTTTTAATCGACTTACGCAGTTAATCGCGGTTTTATGAAAATCGGATTTGCTAGTTTGAGAGCTACTTCACCAAGGTAAGTAGAAATTAACATAGCAGAACGCTACTTGGCAGTATTTCATAACAAAAAAAATCTAAGATCTTATTATTTATTATGTAAACCACTGCTTATTTTGATGTTGAATACTGAAAAATATGAAATATAAACGCATACTGCAGATTATTACAACTTGAAGAGGTTGTTTACCTCACACGATGGCGTTGCGCCAGAATAAGACTCCCAATTAAGTTACAGACCAAAAATATTTTCCACATCCAATAACTGATACATGGAAATACGTTCACGGAGAACATTTAATTACATTAACGCTATCGATCCGTTTGGTAACTATGAGACGAGATCAAAAACATGTTTACATCAGTTTAATTAATATTCAAAAGTTGCTAAGGATCATAATATTTGGGTGGAAATCAGTTGCCCTGACAACCAACTACATAACCTCAAAACACACCGGTCACAAACACAAAAACAATGTAAACACTTCACAATTTGAACAAAAAAGTGGTAAATAACACAGACCGACTGACGTACCATCACTGACTGAATTATCTATTGAAACTGTACAGCTGATTAAATATTGTAATGACACGATTCCATTCGGAAAACTTGGCAACTATCGAAGAGACCTTATGGACTTGTGCCGAAAGTAAAAATTTAAGGGAAGAAAATCTTTATAGTTTATACGGGGGAGGGGGTAAAACGCATGCGTGGATGCACTAGGAAATTCCATGTCTGAGGTGGCATGGCGAGCCAATTTCGACCTTATGCTGGCCAAATTGTGACCAAAATAGACTATAGGTGTATTGCGCTTGCGTAGTGTGTTCTAGATAAATATTTGACATTTTTCGTCCACACAAATCTTTGGAAACTTGATTTTGAACGTTAAACCTTTGAATTATGTTTGGTAATGTTGTTAGGTAAGTCTAGTGTTTTTTTAAATGTCATATCGATACCGATATCGGTTGGATAGCATAGAAGTAAAAATTTGTAACTGTTAAAGATAAAAAATCTTATTTTCAAAGTGGCGTAAACTAAAATGTACTTATCATAGATATTTTTTTTATTTCAGCTTTACCCTGAAATACGCACATGGGAGTTAGGGGGAACTTGGCAACCTAATATTAAGACACTCCGTTGATATTAAGATATTTCATTTCGATACTTTCCGTCCAATTTGTGGCGTTCCGTTTTGAGTCGTGGAACTCAACGCCGCGATTCTCATTGTAACCAGACTGAATAAAGTAACATACTAAATATTTAATTTCTTCAAGTAAGGAGTAGAATCCATAATCTGTGTCGTTTACACTTGCACTCCACCCCCGCGTCGTGACAAGGCTTAAAGATTGAAATGATAAATTGTATGTCATTGTGAATTTTACACTGCGAAATGTTGTAGGTTTGATCCCCACTCGAGGATATGAAGTAATAAATATTTTAATTTTCTAGCTAGCTAGCTAGTAAAGTGAGCTAGCGCAGCATAGAGTACTCAACACGCAATACCTCATGTTTGACGCAAAGGCAAAGGAAGTGTATTAATGGTAACGGACACTCCGTTCCCAGATCATCTGCCTATGCTTTTATTCTATACACCGTGAAGCTATGAAAAAAACTATTGATGCTTTTCCAAAAATTGATTACTTATTTGGTTTTATCAATAAATAAAGAAAACAATATTTATTGTTTTTCTTTTTGTTGATGGCCTCAGGCTTTTTCTCAATGGTATTCAAATTTTATTAGTCATATAGAAGATAAAATATGTCTATAGCGGTACGAGACAGATGACAAATTAGAAGATAAGAATAAATATTAGATATTTAAGGCAACAAAGGCCTCGTAACATTTAAAATTAATTGGTATCTGTTGGCGATTAGAGTAGCGATTAATAAAAAAAAAAAAAAATAGCTACACACTTGAATCAACGCTAAAATTGATGAGTAAAAGGAAACACTGTCACGCTGTCACCTGCATATAACGTGATTGTCAGAGGGAATTTAGTGTAAAAACACTCCGTTATTTAATTTTTTTGATGGTACTTAACGGTACGTTGAGGACGGTATTTATGGACGTTTAACTGCCTCCCGTCGTATCCCGCACAAAATATAAAAAAATGTGTCCATTTTGGAATCTTATTGCTGTTACCAAGAGTCCACGAAATGGACCAAAGATAATCAAGTCTGTAGGAAGCCGCTGAATGGGAGAAACGCAGGACTGATCTTCGAAAAGGTGATATTTAATAGTAATGGATTTAAAGAATGGATTTGCGTACAAGATATAGAGTTACCTGCCTTATGAAACAAGGTAAATAGTAAGATATAATAATAAAATACAACCAAAGTATGTCCATATTCCGAAAAAATGGAAAAAAAACGCCCATAAGATGGTCATCATTCCAAAGGACCTTCTAAAATTCAATCGTTTATGGACAATAGTCAATAGCCACACACATATCTGAACAAGGTCGATGATGTAATATTGACGTTTGACGTGTAACATCATTCGTGTGACCTTCGTCTCATCCATGATTTATCTGTGATAATTGATCTTTTGCGTTTTTCTATTTTACCTCGTTTTTGTCAGGTCGAGCAGTAAAATATAAGAAACTTGATTTGATAGACTTGTAATAATAATTATTAAAATTCTATCGAATATAGTCATCGTAAAACTTGAATTGAGAACTTGAGGAGTGTTGTGGCGCAATGGCACAAGCATGCGACTGTAAACGCGATTGAAGGTATTTCGACGATATATTAAATATTTTCATGTCTTCGCTCTGGTAAAAAGAGAAAGCGTTAAAATTGGCCACTCAACACGTAACGTCGCCAAATCAGTGGAAAATAGAGAATAGAAATGAAACAGCAAAGTGTCTAGGCTCTCTCTGCCTACCGTACCTGGTGCTAAAAATAACCTTGAAACTTAGCCACGTAATTTAAGTGACAATAAAATATGGCATCAATCCAGCTGGAAGTGAGCTAAGACGTGAATAGTGACCATTCACTCCAACAGGATATAAAAACCTAAAATAGTAACCTAAAAGTATCATATGCCCATATATTATCTGTACAAAGTTTATATAATCTATATAAAGTATATCAGTAATCTTAACACGTATAGCTAATTAGCACTATTCCAAGCAAGGTATTTAATGAATTCTTATCTCTCTAGGACAGCGGGTCGTGATTTACAATGATAACATGTGTACTGCCATCTAAAGTTATATATATATATATATATATATATATATATATATATATATATATATATATATATATATATATATATATATATATATATATACATATATGTATATATACTTAGGTTAGTTTAGTTTTTATTTTTCCTTATAACTACAAATTATTTTATAAAACTGGTGCAGTGGCACAGTCTTCTCTAATGTGATAAAACAAATGACAGGCATACAATATGTATAATACGTGCATATAATATGCATATAATTTCTTTTACTTTTATGTAAAGAGAATGGGCGATTGGGGAACCTGACTTCCCAGCTAGAGGAACATAAATAAAATGTTTTCCGTTTGATAATTCAGTAATAATAAAACTTTAAAGGCCTTTTCCATTAACTAAGTGGGAAGTAGGAACCTAATGTTACGAGACGCTACCCATCCAATTTACCAGACATTGCACGTTGAGTGGTGTTAAACGCTGCATTTAATCAACTAGATTAGAAAAATGAAAAAAATACAATTCTCCAGTATCAAACTCAGAACCATCGCATTTACATACATTGGTAGCTTTCAATGTTCTCAAAATAGATTGCAAAAGTAAGAATATAGTATCATAATCCACAAGTAGCCTAGATGCGTTACCTAACCTGTGGTTATACAGTACCGGCTTGCAAATCATTAGCGTTCGTTTCGCTGACGAAAGAATATGCTATAACTGTACTTAGAGATGTAAATGAGTGTTTCTTTTTGACATTTCACGCTGTATATACAGCGGGATAGCGTGATAGATAGAGGTAGCGTGTTAAGACACTCCGTTCAGAATTCCGCAAAATAATCTAGAATTTTTAAAGCGTAGAATTTTTAAAGCGTACGTGCGACTGTAAGTGTGACAGGTCGTGGGTTCGATCTCTACTCGAGGAAATGAAATATTTAATATTTTCAAATTACATATTTAAAGTTTTCATTTGTTCGCGCTGGTAACAAGTCAAAGCGCGTCGTTGACTTCCGTCACTCACCACGCAATACATCAAATTCGGATAGTGGGGAACGGAAAGGAGTGTCTAAGCACTAGGTTCCCAAGTTCCCTCTACCTCTCGTGCCATGTGCGGTATACAGTGCGAAGCTGAAAAAAATGGAAAAAATGACACATTTTGTATTGATTGTCGAAACTCAATGACACGCTTTGCCTTTATACCAAAGCACCCTTGATTTTTTTAATTAAATAATTTCCCCGAATCCGAATTGAATGCATTTTCCTGTATTATATTTATGTTCAAATTTTGCTTGAGATTTTTGAAGCCTGAGGTTTGTGTTTGATCCCCCTTCGAGAAAATAATTAATATTGTCACAAGGCAAAGAGCGGCGTTGAGTACCGCTTCATAAGAAGCTTATATATATATATATATATATATATATATATATATATATATATATATATATATATATATATATATATATATATATATATATATATATATATATATATATATATATATATATATATAT
>DWMZ01005511.1:0-10897 GCA_018249855.1 Eueides tales michaeli | reverse complement strand
GATTATTATCAAATTGATGATTTCATACATGATGACACGTCTTGGGAATTAAATGCTCACTCCAGTCTATTTCAATGGTATCATTGTCACTTATAGATGTTAGTCTGTAAATAATTACTTAAAAAAAGATCCTACGAGTTTCCTGCAACTTGTTTGACGTTCAAAGAATAAAGCATGTACTTCCTATTTTGAATAAAATATTTAGATTTAAATTCCTTTGCTGTACCTACTCTGCAACTCGAAAAAATAAATCTGGTCGTATCATTGATCGTCACGAACAACCTCATGATCTTTCAGTCTATAATATATTATGCTGCTTTCACACTAACTATGAGTACTAACAACTTACCTGGAAAATATCTTTACATCTATACCATATAATAGAAAAGGCTTAAACAGAGAAGAAGCTGCCGATACCCGTTTTCCGCTTGGCTTTCAAAATTTATTTCATATTGCAGGACCTACAGAATATATATTATAAAGGTAAAAGTTGGTGAGGATGGTTTGGAGTTTGCTCCACTTTCGCGCAACAACTACTGAACGGATTTAGATAAAACTTTAGAGTAATATAGTTTATACATTAAAATTATACATAGACTATTAATTATGAAAATATTTTGTATAACGACAAGTTTAAGCGTGTGGAGCTGCGTTTGGGGCGCGTATGACCTAAACAATTTACTCCGTTCTTATTATAATGATCTTAAATAGATAATCTAATGATAAGCTAACTCATCTTTCTCTACTAATTACTTATAAAGACTTAGTAATAGAATCTTCACACTTCCATTCAATGTTTCTTTTTCAGGTTCACGCTGTGCCCTGCACGTGGCAGGGTAGGCAGAAGGAACCTGTGAACCTGGGTCACTCGTTCTATTCCCCACTTTTACTGAACTAATTTTAAAAACCGGTTAATACATTTTAATAATAAACGCTTTCTTTTTCAGTATCTGCTGAAGAATACAAGACTAAGCGACGTGAACAAACGGCTGAAAGCTCAAATATGGAGTTCAGTTGTAACGATAGTCTTAGTGGAGGCTAAGAATCTTCCTGCCATGGATTTAGATACCAGGACCAGTGATCCCTATTGTAAATTTAGGTAATAATAAACTGTCTGCGAGACAATTATGTGTAGCATTTTTTATCTTAAATTTTTGGATTTTATTACAAGACTAGCCGTTGCCCGCGGCTTCGCCCGCGTAGAAATCGATTTATTCCATGAAAACCACCTGTGTTTTAACTAACTTCAGCACATTAACTCTCCTTCGTAAAATGATGTAGAAATATGTTATTTATACAATTATGATAATTTTTGTAATAGAGTTTTGCTAAAATGACTCTACTTTCACTATAACATTTAAAGCAAATCTGATTATTAATCATGTATAATCATATAACAAGCGATATCGTCCTGTAGTGCTACCTCCAACAGTGGTACTTTTGGAATGGACTTATATAAATTATAAAGACGTGAAGTCTATTCCATAGATAACATAAGACTTTATTTGACTGTAGAGATTTGAAAATTTTTTGCAAATAGTCTCAGATTATAAGTGGCATCATTTAGAAATTTAGTTGCTACCCGCTATTATGTTAACATTTAAGGCTTTAAAGTATTTTTTAGGTTATTAATAATTTTGTTACTTCAGTTAATATTTTCTAATGAGCCACGAATATTTTCCAATGTACTAAATTTTAGATATATTGTACAAATTAAAATATTTCTATGTATAATATGTAGGCAATTTTTCTCTCAATTACCAATATATACAGACCTGAAACATTACTGACTCGCGAAAAAGCAACATAAAGTTGTCCATGTATACAACAACCAGTCCTTTAAGCGTTTATCCCACATTTAAGTGCATTTAAATTGAAACGGAAAATTGTCGGTTAGATGTGATATGCGTGCTAAAAACACGATTTTACCAGCACCACACCTTTTGTCGGCCCTGATCCATCTATTTAAAACAGGCAGAATTTGATTTTTCTGATATCATCTGAGGATAAAAGTGTAATATTGCCTATTAGCCAGTCATCTCAAAGAATGTTCCGCGTTCGTAACGTTCTATCAGCGGCCTCCTAATGAGATATGATACGATACGATAAGGCAACAATTTTGCATTGTCATAACTTCATGTAACAGACATATTGGTGTTTCTGTTCTGTCAAAATCGATTGGGGTTTTAAACATTGTGTGTGCCGTTTTTCCGCCAGGAAGTAATGTGACAGCAATACCTAAAGATGCCAATACAAAAGCAATCTTCTTTTGTCGTTTCAATTCAGCTAGAATTGCCCTTGTCAGATAAGTATTTCCACCACCTCCTGGAACATCTAAGAAAAACAGCTTTCGTTCGTTACTTAAGACGCCTTGGACCTTACTAAATATTTATATTGAAAAAGATGCTGGCCCTCGAACATCGTAGAGTAATACGCACAAATAGTAACATTCCCCACTATTAGGATGCACTGTGTATACTCTCCCAAGAGCAGCATCTGGCTACACCATTTTTTTTCTACCGTATAATATGGTTTTATGTTCACTTTCAACTAATATTTTTTATGTAACTCATTGATTTTGACGCCTTCGAGTTAAAAGTTGTACTAATTACGAATCTTGATACGCATGAAAATGACCACAATAAGGCGGCGTTTCCCTTTACGTTTGGCTTACGGTTGTCGTGTTCTATTACAATTTATTATGACTCTACTACTTACTTTTTTTCGTAAAAATATTAAATATGCAAATATCCTTTTTTACTTAAAAATATCTTTGATTTTCGCGATTGATACTCATTTTAAATGAAACAAATTTAACTGGATTATTTCGAACTAATTGGAAAAAATATTTAAAAATCGATATACACGATTAATACGCTTAAATTTGTTTAATTTATAACCCTTTTTTACGAATTTAACACAGTGAAAAATATTAAAACTACCCATCATATTAAAGAACTTTAGCTAAGGCCTTTTTATATTGTTTTTACTTTTGTTGTATATTTTTAAAATTTTCATCACAATTTAAAAAAATATAAGCGTTTATGTATAACACACGCAGTTTCTCTGACACAACCACGCCCAATTTTCATTCTGCTACCTCATTATGTTCACTATCACTACTTTAGGATGTTTTATAAAAAAGTAGACAGATTTTAACGACAGCCGACCTTAAACCAAAACTTAAATAAATTTTGTAACTTCTCCATTAAACCTCGATGACCACACAAAAATGACAATAAAATGATTTCTCCTCTACCGCGTATGATGCGTTAACTCGTAGCAAATTTAAAATCAAGTCGAAATTTGTAATATTTATAATAGATATTCTTTTATTGCCTTTTTATTATCTTGCATGTTTTTTTCGTAAAAATATTTTGTGTGCAAATACCCTGTTTCTACTATTTTAATACAGCAATTCAATATAAATTTACCCATCACAATAAACAACTTTAGATAAGCCGCAATTTTATTGTTTACTGTTATTATTTATGTCTTTACCAAAAATAATCCTTATTTTTTATTTTTTTATGTTAATAAAAAAATTCTATATTTTGTTATTTTTATAGTTTGGATTGGCGATTGTCATTGTTCATAGGATATTCCATATTTCCGTTTTTTAATATGTCAATGTAAAATGCTCATCATGCTTAATAACTTTTGTAAAAACATCATTTCATTATTTCTTATACTTTAGCTGGACTGTTATGATTATTGATAAGATGTTTCAGATCTTAGATTTTAATATGTCAATGTAAAATGATCACCACGCTTTGTTAAGACAGATTTGTTAGACAGCATTTCATTATTTCTTATACTTTAGCTAGATCGTTATGATTGTTCATGAGATCTCATGAACAATCATAACGATCCATCACTTTCTACAACTTTTGTTATGGACGTATTTAATTATTCCTAACTTGATTATAAATATACAACAGAAAAAAATCTTTGAAATCGGTCCAATAGGTTAAAGAAGATGTGATGTGTGAGATGTAGTTTCGTCGATTCAAAAATTATAGATTCGGGGGCTTGAAATAACTAATAGAATTAGTTATTTTAAACCTCCCTACATTGTTTTTTTCGTAAATAGATTCAATGTACAGACACGACTTTTTTACTGTTTTGTTATAATATAGATTATATTGCTATTTTAAAAGAGATTTTTTAATTCTTATTTTCAGTCCATTATCATCGTGCACAATTTACAAATTTTATGAAAAATATCTTTATGTTACAATATTTAAATTTATTTTAAAAAATCTCTTTCAAAAAACTGTCGAGGCGCAGTGGCAAAAGCATATGTCTGTAAAAGCGAGGATTGTGGGTTTTGTTTTTTAATATTAAGTATATATATATGAACAGAATTATTGTATAAATTTGTGAATTTCCTTATATTTCAACAAAGTAACATAAAATTTAGCACTACTGATAAGCTACATCTCTTTCGTAAAGTTATTCACGACGCAAACCTTTTGTAATTTTCCCGAAATATACACTTTATTATCATATTATGCGGGTGTCAGGTTGCGTACCTGCCGGTATGACTACGAAATGAATTATCATATGCATACCCGGCTTACTCAAAAGTTACCAAAAATCCCTTTTCATGCATACTTTATAAATCATTTATTTGACCTTGTTTTATTTTGCTTGTAAACGTATGTTCAATTCTGGCGTGGAAAGACAATATTTTTGCCATATTATTGCTATCAAAGCTATATTATCACGTGAGGCTAGAATAATAAAAAGATAAATTCTCAGCTTCACGCTGTATCTCGCACTTGGCAGGGTAGGCAGAGGGAACTTGGGGAACCTAGTATCAAGACACTCTATTCCTTTTTCTGCAGTATTTGAGGCATTGTGTGTAGAGTGGCGGAGCTCAACGCCGCGTTTTACAAAAAAATGATATGTATATGGGGTTGTTTTGTCATTCAACAGGTTAGGTAATGAAAAATACAAAAGTAAAGTGGTGTGGAAAACTTTACACCCATCTTGGTTGGAGCAGTTCGATCTACATTTATACGACGATCAGGAACAAATATTAGAAGTCACAGTTTGGGATAAGGACAAACAAACTAAAGATGATTTTATAGGAAGGTACTTAAATTTTATTACTACAATACTATTGTTATTTATTTAACTATAGCTTAGTAAGAGCACTTCCTTAAACACACGAATTATATAAAAATGTCAGTCAGCCCTATAGAAACCACCAGTGACAAAGGTAAGAACTCGACAGTTATTATATTCTGAATTTATTTTTCTGATTTTTTTACAATAAACGTTAAAAAAAAATAAAGCCAATCATTTAAATTGATGAAACAGTGTTGTCATATAACTTATTATAAATAAACTCTTTGGAAAAATAAGCATTGTATTTTTATGTGGAAGAGTTGAGCGCAATGTATTGTACTGAGTGTAGATATTGTGCGTTATAGATAGTGTTACCGAGCTTCACTTAACACTTTAATAACTATTAGTTTCAGATGTATTTTTTTAAATGGAATTTTTAAGCTGAATTCATTTTAAATGGATTGAAAATCAAATTTTATGTGAATTGAGTATCTATATCGTTACCGTACATCACTCATAACCAAAGACATAGATAAAACATAAAAAATGTATCAAAAGCAAAAATGTTGATATAACTTAATAAAAAAAATATGTTTTTTTTATAAAAAAACTTTCAAACAAACGGCTCTAACATATTTTTTTTAATTTTAGATGCGCCATAGACTTGTCAAGGCTAGAAAGAGAAATAACACACAACATTTGGCAAGATTTAGAAGATGGCAATGGACAAATATTTTTACTATTAACAATAAGCGGCACGACACAATCGGAAACGATCACAGATCTGGCGAGTTATAGAGAAAATCCTAGAGAAGTTGAAATGATTGAAAACCGATATGTAAGTTTATTTTAGTATATATTTCATGAGTAATGTCTTTAACTAAGAAAATTTCTAGGTATATAAACTTAATTAAATCAACCTAAACCACATTCTCTTAGAATTTTCTGCTAAGTAGGCCGTGAGAAATTCGATTCAATATAATATAATCTAACGTAAACTAATAAAATAATACAATCCTTCTGAAATAGAAATTTCAAAAGGATTGTATTATTCTATATATCTTCATTTAACCAATAAATGTTTCCAAAATCACAATTGAATATCACCATAAAGTCCCATGTTTAATGAATCTAAAAACGAATTTAAAAATTTGAATTCTTTAATATCTTCCATAAATACAACTAATATTTTTATCATCTTAAAAATATTATCCAGTATTTATATTACTTACATGAACATACAAATCTTAGCCAAAATACAGCCTTAAAAAATGTTGTACCAGTCTATTCAAACAACCGGCTGGCTTTATTCCAATCCTAACATTAGTGAATGCACGGCTTCGAAGCCCTCTTTCAGCGTACCAAACCCTTTGTACTGAATTCAAAAGCGTATTGAAGTGCTATCATTACCTTATCGCGAGACACATGATGCTCAAAGGTTTTTGTCATACATAAATTTATCTTTTGTATAGACAATACTTATATGACGGATTTCTGGTTTATGACGTGTGAGGGTGGATTATTCAATGTGGTATGTCCTTAATTAGTAACCGTTAGCAATTTACTTGATACATGCGATGTTGAAATCATGAACATTTCAAATGTACACAATTTTATACTTTTTTTCAGCTTCACGCTGTATCCCACTCAAGGCTGGATAGTCAGTGGAAACTTGGGAATTTAATGTTAAGACACTCCATTCCGTTTTCTCCGTTTTCCGCTGAGGCATTGCATATTTAGTGCAGGAACTCAACGCCGCGTTTTTTCTTTTTACCAGCGAAGAGAATAATAATATATTAAATATTTCATTTCAAAATATTTCATTTCAAGCCTCTTCTCAAAGAAAATTTTAAAAGATAAATAAAAATTTATGAAAAGTGTTATGTATCAGTATTACTATTTTAAAATGCGTCATCTTTTAATAAAGCTTTTAAGTTTCTAGTTCAAGGTTTTCAGATGAATCTTATAATAAGTGACGATAAATTTATATTCAAATAAGAGGAAAAGCTCATCTGTACTAGTATATTATCTATATGATGTATTGGTATATGATCTTAATTTTATGGTTGTTTGTTCATTACAAAGCTTTATTTATATCTATGTATAATATAAAAAGATTTATTTAGTTATTTTTCATTTCATAGGCGTGGTATCACCTAAACGAGACGTCAAGCGGCGTCGGGTGGCTGTGTGTCAAAGTATACGGAGCAAAGGGGCTAGCGGCTGCAGACTTGGGCGGTAAATCGGACCCCTTCTGTGTATTAGAATTGGGAAACGCGAGACTACAAACGCATACTGAGTACAAAACACTAACACCGAATTGGATGAAAATATTTACCTTGTGAGCTTCTGTTTTATATCGTTTATATTAATTTAAGAAGTGATTATATACGATTAATACGTATTGTTTCTTTGAATTTTATCAAATTTAGCTTTTGCTTTGTAAGACCGCGCTTCAAAATGGCGTATTTGTATGATTTATATTATTTTTTTAATTTATAATGTATAAATGTAGAGTAGGCAGATGGAAACTAGAGTTAAGATACTCTGTACTGAGCACTTTTCGAGGTTTCTAGTTACCAGAGCGAGGAAGTGAAAATATTTCATTACACCTATTGGAGACCCACATGCCTGTCGTAGGGCGGTGGCACAAGCGTGTTATTGTAAAAACAATAGGTAGTGAATTAGATAGCCACCTGAGAAAATGAAATATGAAATATTTTCATTTGTTTGCTCTGGTAATAGGGTAAATCGCGGCTTATTGTTGCCCCACTAAACACGCAATACTTCAAATTCGGCATAGTGTGGAACGAAAGGGAGAATCTTAACAATAGGTATCCTCTACCTAACCCGCCATGTACAGCATGAATTTAAAAAAAACCTATTATTTACTACTTTTGCCGGATAGTTAGTGGATATCGAATTCGCTACCATCGCACTTATAAGCCAGACACTAAGCCGTGGCACCACAACGGTCTCCTTTAATAAGTTTAAGTAAAATATATTATTTCTTCTTGTTATACTAATGTTATACGTTTTAGCACAGTTAAAGACATAAGTTCAACACTAGATTTAACAGTATACGATGAAGACCACGACCACAAAGTAGAGTTCCTTGGCAAGTTAGCTGTGCCTTTGTTAAACATACGCAACGGGGAGAAACGGTGGTTCGCCTTGAAAGACAAGAAAATGAGGGCACGAGCGAAAGGAAATAATCCACAAATATTATTGGAAATGAGCGTTATTTGGAATCCGGTAAGCGAATTTGTTTGTAATCGGTATAAGGAAGTTAGGGACTTGTCTAAATAAATGAAGCACTAATAAATTTATTTTGTTCATCAATCGTCATATTGGTTTATTTGATATTACTCAGCTTCACGCTGTATGCCGCAAACGGAAGATGTGGAGAACGGAATATCAAATATTCCGTTCTCCACTCTCCAGAGCAAACAAATGAAAACATTAAATATTTCATTTGAAAACATTATATAATAAATAAAAATATTATAGCATATTTGATATTCACAGCGGAAAAGCTGAGTATCGATCATGTAATCTAATTGCCACATAGAGCGTAGCTAAAAGCACCCAAGTTCCATTCGCTTCTAGAATATCTTACGCTTTTAAAAATATATCGTTATATCTTAGAATGCGTTTGAGTAGTAAAAGAATTTTATCTGTGAAATAAAATTTAAAATATTTTTTGACTATTTCTTAAAAAAATATCTCAAAATAGAACTTTCAGAATTAATGGAGTCACAGATTAAGTGATAATTCATACATTTCTTTAAATTAATATTCTATTCTCTCAATACATCATGGTCGGTAACACCGTCACAACACTACGTACTCTATTTTCATTCACTTTGTTCCCAATTAATCGAATTTTTATATATCATAAATTATATTTATGATATATAAAAATTCGATTCGATTCATTCTCGAGTGAGAAAGAAAATTACACTATCAGACACGTCCCAAATGCGACCCGCCGGCGTCGGTGCCAATAGAATGCAATTTATTCAATATTCCCTTCGTGATCGTCTTACTTAAATTTATATAATACAAAATGATGTATATGAAAGTCTTAATATAATACTTTTTTTATACTCGTATATAAAAATGTTTTTCTATTGTATGTTCATATAAAAAAATAGACTTAATGAAGACCATAATTTATTAATCCGGGCAACATCAATTTCATTAATATGTTCCCTGAATTCTTTTAATGATATCTTTCTTTTTATTAATTAATTTAGTTTTTAATTAATTACAGCTTAAAGGTGCAATTAGAGTTGTAAATCCGAAAGAGCCAAAATATATGCATCAAGAAGCGAAATTCAAGAGGCAACTATTCATTAGAAATGTCATGAGACTGAAAGCTATTATTATGTGGTTTATCGAAGTCGGTAAAATATTGCAGTAAGTTAATTCACTTTAAATGTACTCTTCTCTTGCTTATTTTTAAAATGATAATATTTCACTAAATTTTATTCTGTTTCTTATTTTAAAAATAATACTTAAAAATATATATTTTAAATTAATTATCTGTGTTGCAAAAAGGATAGATATCAAATATTTTAAAAAAGATATAGTTTTTTTTAATTCTTGGTCAATACTATTACCAAAACATAGTTATAGTTCTGAAATCTGCATCTGTATTTGTTTAACAGATAACTTATATGAAAGTAAAATGAAAAATACGTATATAATTATATTTTTATCGCAGTTTTTTATTATTTGTATATTCCTAGTAAGTGACGTATGGATACGAAATTTAAAACTTCAATGTAATAATTTTTCAGAGATTGCTTTGAATGGGAATCGAGGCTTAGATCGTTCTTAGGTCTACTAGCCTGGTTAGCATTTTGTTATTATTACCAAATGTGGATGTTACCTTTTCTACTGTTGATTTTCTTTGCGAGAAATTGGCTAATATACAGACTTACAGGTACTCTTTATGTATACTATTAAGTAGTTTTTTTTTACATAATGCAAACATAGTTTTTTTTTAAATATATTGTATCTGATTTTTCATAAATTGCTTCTTTTTTAAATTAGTGTAGATAAAAAACACATTGATGAAAAATATTTTTATCAAGTCCACGTTGTTTATAATGCTATACTTTTTTTCTTATAAAAAGAAAAATTATATGACAATAAAATTTCGCAATATGTATTTTTAAAAACACAGCCATTTATATTTATATGTGTAGTTAGATTTTAATTTGTAGATAGATTTTAAGTAAACATATTTTAGTTAAGCTTTTTTATTTTATAGTTCAATTTAACCGTTCCCGTAACCCTTGGGAGTGTTTGAAACGGTTGTTTTGTAGTAAGTTATATTATTGCATGAATTTTCTTAAATAAATATTAAATTCGCTTGTTCTTGGCTTTCTTGTCGTTATAATTATATATTTTTGAAATATTTATACTTCTGTGTTAAGATAATTGTCAAATAGGTTCAGTATATTAATGTTGTGTCAGTTCATTTTTTTTTTAATATTTTAGCGATGTGGATGAAAAGAGCTTATTGTCTATAAAATAAATTTTAATCACTAGATTAGAATTTATTTTATAGAGAATGCCGAACCTAAAAGTCTTTTTTGAGGATAAGACCAAAAAATAGTTGTCTTTTAAGGGCACAAAAGTAGTAAATAAAAGGTTCCTCCCAAAAAAAAATTATAAAAACATTAACACACACACACACATACACACACATATTCTCTCTCACACACACAACTAAAATAACCTAAATTAAAGGAGAGAAGACATAACTAGTGATTGCGCAAATGCTTTTCCCAGAACATGTTCAAATATT
>DWMZ01005510.1:0-10897 GCA_018249855.1 Eueides tales michaeli | reverse complement strand
GTGAGTTAATTAATGCAGCGCTGCGAAGCGTTGAGCGGTATCGTTAGCTTTTGCGAACTATGATTTATCTAAATTTTATACATACATATCTAAATATTATACTTATTATATAATAATATATTAATATAAAATTGTTAAATACACCATTCCATCCTTATGGCGCTATGGTGGGCGGACGTTTTAGCATCGTGGGTACTGTGCTCTCACACATAATAAGTACATAAGATCATAAAATCATAAAATCGTGAGCAAAATTATGGAAGACATCGTTATAAGAAATCGTCAGGCTACGTGATCATGTAAGTGGATGGAGAACCACATGTTTTGGTCTATGATCACATTGTGGGATTTGTAATGATGTCGATCTGTGATTACATATGTAGATCTGTAATCAAATTTGTTATATGGGTTCTTTGTAGAGTGTAACAGTAAATAAAATCTCACAAAACAATTTTTACGGATACATTTGAAAAAAGTTCGTTTTATTCCAAGATAATGAAAGTTCGGGTCACAGCTCAATTAAAATATTTTCCTTTCATCCAATGTTGTTTAGTAATTTCAGTGTTCGTACATATACTCAACATACACTAACAATGTTCAACATACGTTTAGCAGAGAGAGAAAGAAAGAGTAAAGAAACTAATATATCAGCGCTTTCTTTTCTTTGAAGATATGATATACACTATACGTAGCACAAAAATAATGGAATCTTCTGAAAAATTTTAAAATACTCTCAATTATATATTTACAGATTTTTTTTACCTGCACGGTGTATACCACACATGGCGTGGTAGGCAGAGAAAACTTGGAAACCTAGTGTTAAGACAATTTATTCCGTTCTCCACTATCCGCAGAGTTTGAAGAAATACATGATGAGTGACGGAACACAACGCCAAGCTTTGCCTTGACGAAGAAAGAAAAATATTAGATATATAATTTACTCAAGTGGGCCAAACTCACAAGTTGTCGTGCGTACACCCTTGCGTCATCACAAGCCTCAAAAAATACAGAAAAAAATATATTTTATTGAATAAATATTTCTATTAACACAAAATAATAAATAATTAACATAGAAAAAACAGTAGGAAAAGCAATAAGTAAAAAGCAAAATCGGAATTACTAATTACAATGGAACTTTTTACATATGCTGATTACCATTGCAAGTATCACTTACCTGATTAAATGTAACCTTCCGTTAGCTTGTTAGCAAATTGACTCTTCAGTACCAACATTTTACATCACTGTGAATATAAATTTTACATATACTTAATTATATAAGTATATAGATTTAACAGGAGATACCTATTGTGGCGCGGTTGTATACGCTTGCGAGTGAAAATACAAGAGATTCTGGGTTCGATTCCCAGTCAAGGAAATTAAATATTAAATATTTTCATTTTATTCGCTCTGGTAACGATGTAAAGCACAACGCCAGTGTTTTACCACAATACACAATGCCTCAAGAATTCGGCTAAAATTGGAGCGAAAGTATCTTAATGGAAATGAAGTGTCTTAAAACTACGCTATCGCTGGATATAGAGGGTCACAGCGTATAAATATATGTATAAGGATATATTTTTATATACAAAGTAATTATGTAGATCGATTCAATATATATATTTTTAAAAATACATTCTTCCTTGGACAAAGAACTATTGTGATACTATAATAATATTAATTTATTTAAATTAAAAATCCGCATCACAAAGACTCTTTTGATCTGCTTGTGAACGTTACATCAGGTATTGTAATATATTTATACTTGGAGAAATAATACCTCTTTCACCTCGTCTACTGTCATCAGCCCCTTCAAACGTGCCCTTCAGGAGGTCCTCATAGTTTTTACGTGACTCTCCCTCAGTATCGTAGATACAGTATTTTCGTAGGTCAATTTATGTCTCCTCCTCCCTCTCTTACCACTCACTTTTCCTATATAAATCATTTTGGATGTGCCCAAACCACGTGACGTTTTTCTTTGACGTTTATTCTTGGTATGCGATCAGCTACTGACTCCGTATATCCTACGATCCTACTCAATCATATATTTTAACTTTACAGTTTCACGTTGTATTTTTCACATGACTGGGTAGTTAAATGGAACTTAGTAACCTTATGAGATATTTCGGTTAAGACGTTCGGTTTCCTATTTTTCTCTGAGTTCGAGGCATTGCTTTTTGAGTGGAAAAACTCAACGCCGAGCTTTGCCCAGTTACCAGAGAGGAGAAATGAAAATGTGAAATATTAGATTGCCTTGAGTGAAGATCGAACCCACAACCTATCGCGTCTACAGTCGTATATTTGTGCCCCGGCGCCACGATAGGCCTCTAATCATTAATCATAAAGTTTCAAACAGGGATAAAGAGTAAAAAGCAATTCCCGGTCTTGCAGTTGACTTTATATACTTAGGTATTGTATCGTTTCTAATTAATTATAATTATTTGTTAATGAAAACTCATAATAACTAGAAAACTTGTGTTATATAAATTATAATATTATTTTAGTATTTGAAATAAATATTTATTAAAAATATGAATAATTTTAAATTTCATCATAAGCAGAGGGAACCAAGAGAGATTCTATTTCTCAATTTCTGCTCATCATCCATACACTAGGTATAATAAAAGTATTGAAAAATGTGTGATCGACATCTTTATATATTATTATTATTAAGTAGTGTTTCCATGTAAATAACTTATGTCTGTAACCTAACCTCACATAATTACGCGGCGAAACTCAACGCCGCGTTTTGTCTTCTATATAAAGAAGTCTGAACTAACATAAATTAAACGTCTTAAAATCTTAATTTTTGTTTCAGACACTATCATCTCAAGTAACAGCAATATCAACGTTATCAGTCATAGTATTCATTTTGACTATCGTACTGGCTATGGCACTGCTGCCGGCAGCCGCGGAGTGGGAAGCGCTAGCGTTATCTGGATCTGTGTTAGTAGCTATTTGCCTTGGCACTGGAACATTGATGGCGACACACCATGCACCATTGCCGTTATTCGCGTTAATATTAGTAAGTATTAAAATCAAATTATTAATTACGAATCGTTGTAGTAATTTAAATTAGTATTTTTTTTGTCTATTTTTGAAGCCTATCGTGACGCAGGGGCAGTGACTGTAATCGCGTGGATTCAATACCCACTCGAGGAAATGAAATATTTATTATTTTCTATTTATTCCCTGGAAAGTGGAAAACGGAATTCAGTTTTAAAAACACTAAGTTCCTGCCATGTGCAGGATACAGCGTGAAGCTAAAAAATCCTTATTACAGCGTCTCGCATGTACCGGAGTGAGTAATGAGAAAATGTGCGACGCTGCACTCAAGTGTTAAGACTTATGGTGAAACTCAACGCTGCACAATGCAATGCATCAGAGGGAAGATATGACAATAAGTCGAATCAATTATCCACGCATTATCTTGAAATCACGTGAAAAGTGGAAAACGGAGTGTCTTAATACTAAGTTTCTTCAGCCTACTCAGTTCAGTTTAGCAAGATGTTAAAAAATAATTTCATAATTTAGAAGCTACGATCCCACACTCTGACATACAGACACAACGAGGTCATAATAATCATCGGTGAACAATTTCTTTTTACACACTAAATATTTAACATAATAATAATAATAATATCTTTATTTTCAAAAAAGTTATGACATGACTACAAAAATACTGAAGTCAGTAATAACTGCATTAGTATGAAACTGTGTTGCAGTTATTAACATTCCCCAGGCGTTGCTCGTAAAGTAATGTACAATATAAAATTTCACATACATAGAGAGCTAAAAAATACATAATGAGCTAAAAAAATAATTACCATAAAATTAAAAAAAAAAACATAAAATCTAGTATACTTTTTAAATTAATTTACCTACAGATTGCAAAATTTGATATTAACGAACTTAAGCGTTGTCGTTACCATAATGTTTGAGTTACCCTCAAAACGGCAAGTAAACAACCCATTAAGATAAATGAACTAAAGCCTTTAAAACCGCTTTGTGAGATTAATGACCATAGATGACAGTTAGATATTTTTTTTCTGCTGTATTAAATTGGGAACCTAATGTTGCGACACTTCTATGAAAGAAAAGTGAGTGGTAAGAGAGGGAGGGGGAGACCTCAATTGACCTTCGAAAACACAGTATCTACAATACTGGAGGAAGGTCACGTAGAAAGCATGAGGACCCCCCGGAGGGCGTGTATGAAGAGGTTAAGGACAGTGGACGAGGCGAAAGAGGTATGCCGAGACCGTAGTGTTTGGCGCTACGTTCTCTCTGCCTACCCCGCTAGGGATTTAGCGTGAAGCTAAGTTAAGTTAAGTTATGTTAAGACACGCCATTACCCACTTTTCGGCAAATTTGAGGTATTGTGTGTTAATGGCAGAACTGTGATTGAACCCATAACCAGTTTTCAGTCACACCACAAAAAGCTTCACAGATGACTCTCATTCACTTAGCACATAGCTCTTATGGTATTACAAGCTGTCGTGAACGGTGGTGATTACTTACCATTGCTTATATCGTACATTCGCTTTCCTTATCCTTTCTATAATAAAAATCATATATTTCCTGACAGAAGCAGTGATAATGCATATATCTATAATTTGATTATTAATCCAACAATTTATGTTTTAAAATGATAAAATATATTTAAAGTTATAAGTACACTCCAGTTTTTACCTTAGCCTGCTTTATCAAATGGAAATAAGTAAGAGTTGTGTATGACACAGTTTTATTTACATGAAAATGATAAATATGAGGCAATTTTGCCGTATTCCGTATTTATGTGGCACTTGTAAACATGCGTCGAAAATTAAATATTTACTATTATTATTTCTTCGCTCCGGTAACAAGGCGAAAGCGTTGACTTTAGCCACTCATCGCGCAATGACTCTATGTATTCAGCGAAAAGTGGAGAACGGAAATGTCCTAATAGAAACGGAGTGTCTTAACACTAGTGTTTCCTGGTTTCCAGTCCAATTTTTCAATTCGGACCAGTAGTTCCTGAGTTCAACGCGTTCACCCAAACATACTCTACAATTTTCTAAGAATAGAATTAGTACTTTAAGCATATCGAGATTGATTTCTGCGTGCCTTTAAATGTATGTAATTACCTACCAACAAGTAACTGCCTCAACTAAGACCAATGGAAAGCCTCTGCGACAGTTTCGTAAGATAAATTATCTTAGAACAAGTGAGCATGATAGTATATTAGAGATATTTACATATTTCAGGCCTAACTTAATATAAGGGATCACTTTAACTATTAATTTCTATTGTATACATGAGTTTAAGTGGCTTTATCACATGTAGGATTATCAGATAAGCTTAATAGGCGTTTAAATTGATTATAGCGTTTAAATGTGTACTCTTTAGAGTTCTCGCTTTTCTTAGCTATGTTAGTTTCACGCTGTATCCCGCACATGGCAGAGGGAACTTGGGAACCTGGTGTTAAGTCACTCCGTTCCACTTCCGTTCCCCAATTTCCGCCAAATTTGAAGCATTGCGTGTTGAGTGGCTGTACTAATGCCGCGTTTTGCCTTCTTACCATGCTTGTGCATGTGACTATAACCGACAGGTTGTAGGTTCGATCCCCGTTCGAAGCTGCGTTACGACATGCCTATTTAACAATTAATTAAAAAAATAGTCTTTAACCAAGTGCACTATGAACTAAACACCGTTACAAATTGAAACATACTACAAGTTAAACTGTACCTAAGTGTAGTAAATGTCGATATGGTGTATCGTCTTTGTATCATTGTTAAATTTTTGAATATTACAAGATTTTCATTACCATTATTAATAACTTTAAAGTTTTTAATATCGTCTTAACAAGTTACCTGCTGATTAATAGATATGACCTAACTTAATTTACCTTATCTTCACGCTGCATCCCTAGAGGTTTAGGCAGAGAAAAGGGAGCACCAAACATTACGGCCTCGGCATACCTCTTTCACCTCATCCACTGCCATCAATCTCTTCATCCAAGCCCTCCGAGAGGTCCTCGTGCTTTTTCCGTGACCAAGGTCAACCAAGGTCTTCCTTCATAAATTTGTTTTGCCATTCGTTCATCACTCATTCGCTCGACGCGCCTAAACCACCTGAGCACGTTCTTCTTCATTCTCACTGTGACATTCACGCTTGTACCTACCATTCTATGGTATCTCTTCATTAGGTATGCGATCAGCTAAACTGACTCCGCATATCCTACGAAGATGTCGCATCTCCAAAGTACTCATCTTTCTTACATTCTACTTCTGTAGTACCCACGTTTCGCTGCCGTATAACAGCGTCGGTACCAATACCACATTGTGTACGGTCAAACGCGCAACCATGCTGACGTCTCGTCGTCTCAACAATGCAGCTAAGGCACCGTTAACTCTGTTATCGGCAACAATACACCTTTTCACATCCATTTCGCATCGTTTTCTAAATAAGTCATTATAACTTTGTGTCTGGTGTAGATAGTATTGTAAATTTTATGATGATTTATCGATATATCGTTTTCACATTAAATTACATTGTATTGGATTTTTCCTAATACATATCACAACGAAAGAATATGTGCTGAATTTCATAAAAACTGATATATTAAATAAAATGTTACTAAACCTTTTATTTTTAATGCATAATTCTTCTACTTTCGTGTATACTGAGTTGCAGAGCACAACGCGGCGCTATTTATTTCAATAGAGCGCGGAAATGAAATTATTTTTTTTTTCTCCAAGCAGATTCTTTACCTCCAAGCAATCTCGATATAAATGGTCTTGACAGACCGACAGACGGACAACAAAGTGATATAAATGTTATAGTTTTTCCTTTTGAGGGACGGAGCCCTTAAATAAGCAATTTTATTCACCTACCTAAAAGCAATTTTATTTACATTTTTTTTGTGATGATGATATATGAAAAATATATACCGTATGAAAAATATTACCCGTAAAATTGTGAACCGGCTTCGGTTGTGCTTATTTTATATATACAAAATATTAACAAAAATTAAAAACCCGAAACCCAAAAAAATCACGACCTCGTCTTGGCGTAGCGCTTATAGATTTTAAAATGCATATCCGATTTTCATAAAACAGCTAAAAATAACTCGGTTCATACATTCAGAAGCTACGGCGCCACAGACTGACACAAACATTAAACTTATAAGCCGCTCTTTGGACAACTTTCATTTATTTCAGAACCTTTTAAGGTAACATTTGTTAATGGTACGAAACTCACGATTATCATCAGTCAACAATAAATTGCTAATTTATAACGCCATATTAAAGCCTGTCTGGACTTATGGTATAGAGTTGTGGGGCACAGCTAGTAACTCCAACGTCGAAATACTGCAGCGCTTTTAAAACGCCATCTTTAAGATAATAAGAAATGCACCGTGGTTCATCAAAATGACCGAAGTCCATGACTACCTAAACATGCCAACCATAAGAGAAGAAATTAATAATACCGCAAAACGATATAAAGTAGGGCTCAAAGAACACGTTAATGAGCTCGCACTGGCTTTAGCAATGACAACGAATAATACCGTTAGGCTAAAGAGGCTCTGCATTGAAAGCCTGGATAGCAGAGTCTAGCGAAAACAGTAAAAGAAGATTGCCGTATTGTATCTTCTTACACGCCATCTACTAGGAAAATAGTCCGCTTATAGCAATACCATGCTGATTGCAGATAGAAATAAATATCAAAAAAAAAAGTAACATTTTAATTACTCTATATAAATACTAACGTTTAGGTCATTAACGTTAAATATTTTAGTAGAAACATAATTGTCTTGATAGGAACCGGGTGTGTTACACCAAGGTTCCCAAGTTCTTTTTGCCCAATCAGCCATGTGCGGGATAAAGAGTAAAGATAAAGAAAATAATGTCAAACTTGTGTAAATAAAAAATATATATATTTTGCAACTTATTTTGAATTACTATTTCTATTTAACGTTTTATTCTGTGCGACGATTTTCGTGTTAGATAAACTCAATAGATCGAAAATACTTTGTAAAAGAGCTTTTCTTAGAAAATTCAGTTAAGATATAAATTGGCTTGGGTTTTACGTTATCTAATGGTTAGTAACCCTGTCTGAGAAATGCTTAGTGGAGTTCAAATTTCCAGTCTTATATATGTGGCTAAATGATAGATAGATAACTTTTCAAATCATTCAAAGAAATGTGACTGTAATGGTATAATAACTCATAATATTTTTTACCTTCTCGCACATGGCAGGGTAGGCAGAAGGATCTTGATTACATACTGTTACCAGAGCCACGAACATATGCCGTTGCGCCACTACAGGATGGGACAAGGTACTGACATCCCTATCTTTTATATGGATATATAAAATATTTACCCCCTGAACGTAGAATTTTGACATTTTCCAGTTAGTTTTGTGATCTTGAAAAATCCACCCGTAAGGGAGGGAAATATTAGTTAAAATTTTGTGCGAAATATGTTAGTCTTGTTTAAAGATAAAAAATTAATTATTTATACATAACTCTTATGTAAAGGAAAAATAAATAAAAT
This sequence comes from Eueides tales michaeli, assembly GCA_018249855.1. Taxonomy (NCBI): domain Eukaryota; kingdom Metazoa; phylum Arthropoda; class Insecta; order Lepidoptera; family Nymphalidae; genus Eueides; species Eueides tales. Next base: position 2,366 of record DWMZ01005510.1, on the reverse strand, counting down.
ATTATTTGGATATGATAGGCTAATTTTAAATACAAATTTAATACAAAATGAATAACTATGCGGAGCAAAGCTGTCAACTGAGCACTAGTAACGGTAGGTTCTAAAACGTTCAACCAAAATGATACTAAAATTCCACAGATGATTTCTGAGGATGTTGCTTTTTCAATAATCATTGAAAGAAATTGATTCTATTTGATTTATTTTTTACTGCTACTTGTGACTTTTTTTTTGTACGTAGCATTAACTTATATTGTAATAAGAAAAATTCAAGTCTGATACAAATAAAACGTACAAGTGTGTACACTATATATATTAAAATCGTTGACTTTTATATCACAATTTCTGTCGTAGTCTAATCGTACCATTATAATATATTATTATTTGAACTTATTGCTAAGACACTGTTCCTTTCCCCACTTTCCGCCGAATATGAGGCATTACGTGTTGAGTGGCGGAACTGAACGTCCCGCTATGCCTTTTTACCCTTTTTACAGATGATAATGTTAAATATTTCATTTTCCTCGACTGAGGATGGAACCCACAACCTGTCGCGATTACAGTCACACCCTGTGCCCACGACAGGCCGCGTAGGCCTGAAAGTATTAACGATCAGTAGGTATATTTTAATATTCTTTGCTACGTATTTCTTTTGGAAGTTAAAAATATTTTAAAACTATCAACAATGCATGCAGCATTTGTAGTTTCGCGTTCACTTTTCGTTATAAATTGACTTTTAAATGGATTTTATAATCTAATAGGTATACCAACAATAGATTTTGAAATGTTTAGTGTATATTTGATTTTCTCTTTTATGTGATACGCCAACATCAATTTTTTACATTACTTTTATATGGCAGGGTTTACAGTCATAGACAGTAGTGATAAAACACTCTATGGTCTTTTTATAAAACTATTATATTTACTCTTTGACGCCGTCTTGGCACAGCGCTACATGATCTGATTATAATTACGACAGTTGTGGATTCGATGTTCAACCGGGGAAACAAATTTTTAACATTTTATGGCTCTGGTAACAAGAGAGTGCGGTGTTGAATTCATTTTAACAAGCAATGTATAAAAAAATGATGGTAAGCGGAAAACGGCGCGGCGCTGAGTTCCGCCACCCAACTGCGAAAGAGTAGGGAACAGAGTGTCTTAGCACTAGCTTCCCTCTGCCTTCCCTACTGTGAACGTAATACAGAATGAGGCTTGAAAAATAATTAAACCTAGTAAAACGTTTTCAAAGATCGGAAGTTGTTTTCTACCAGCACAGAGCGATGGCATTTTAAAGTGTTTGCGTTATATCCATTCTCATTCTGTATTTCCGTTGCAAATCTAGTTTTAATGCACTTTCTTTTAATTCACAAAGTTCTTGTTGGAATTGTTCGTGTAAATTTCGCTGGTTGAATTGGAAATTGAAATTCTTTAATAGGTCGTGGATAGATAATATATTTTAAGTATTTTTCTTTTCTAAGTGTGCAATAACACTTAAAAAATATTATAGTAAACATATTTAATAAATAGCATTCTCTCTTGCCAATCGATAATTCTAAGCAAATTGTCTTTGGGTAGCGAATTTGTAAAAATAGGGACATTTTTACAAGTTATATACAGATATGCTAACAACATAAATAAGTTGTAACATGCGTATAAGAGTTTCGACGTAGCTTGGTGAGAACGAATGGCTCAATGGTTCAGAGCGCTTGGACGGTTTCCAAGAGGCGGGGGTTCAAATCTTGCTAGCCTCGAAATTTTTATACGCTTTTAAATTTATGATTACAACTTTTTAATTATAGATTAAGGACAATGGATCGATTCTTCAATTCAATCAATCAATTGGATTTGCATATGAATTAAAGAATTGAAATAATGGATTACTTGTAACCGGCGACAGTTTACGGATTGAAGATTACGGACAGATAATGATTTCTGATCGCTAATATTATCGTTGATGAATGTAGTTTTTTTTTTCTTGTAAAATGCTTGTTACATTTAGGAATGCATTTTAAGAAAGAAAGTAAAGCTTAAAAATCTTAGTAACAGTACTATGCCAACAGAAATTTCTAACGTTCATTAACTCTCTTGGATGTCCTTGGGGCTCATCATTCTATATTATAACAACATTTTCATTCATTCATTCATTTCTTCAATTATGGCGTTTCGAGCGTGCCAGTTGAGCACAGTTCACTTCGCCAATGTCACGTTGTATGGAAGAATCACGAGAGGAATTGATCAGTACAAAAGAGATAACTGTACACAATAATATAATACGTGTAAAAAAGAAGATATCCAGTAAAATTACAGCCTTCACCTATAACAAAACATATAAATATTCACAAAGTATACACACAACACATTATGTTAGT
>DWMZ01005509.1:0-10897 GCA_018249855.1 Eueides tales michaeli | reverse complement strand
ATTTTAGGTATTGAATAAATTGTAATTGTAAATGTTGTTGGGTTTTATTTTTGAATGTTTCTTTTAAATGTTAACTTGATTGTTGAAAAGGTAATTTGTTTTTGCGTCTTGGAAACTGTCTGAACTTTTATATATATACGGTTTCCAAGAAACATTGAAAATTTTTATGTCTTATAAAACTATTCTTATACCTCTCTTTATAATATGCAACAAATGATTAAAATAATAAAAAATAATTGGATTATTTCTGTTAAATATATCACCATTTGTGCAGTATTAAAGAAATAAACGCAAAAAAATACCTATATGAATTATTCCCTACTTGTTTAACAATATTTAATACGATTTGGAAAACAAATTGTTAGGTGCTAACTGCACCTCATAAACAGTTTATTTACAAAATCTTATTAAATATTGCCTTTAGCTTTACGCTGCAAGCCACTCATATCAGAATAAGCAGGGGGAACTTGGGAACCTGGTGTCAAGACACAACGGTCCCCATAAGAATACTTTCGTTCTCGCTCCGCCCATCTCTGTTATTTGCTCTGGTTATGAAGCAAAACACGGTGTTGAGTTACGCCACCCAACACGCAATGCCTCAAATTCAGCGGAAAGTGGATAATGGAGTGTCTCAACGCCAGGTTCCCAAATTCCCTCTACCTATCTTTAAAGCTGAAAATAATCAAAACTAAGCTAATATAAAATCGAGTTTTCGATTCACTTCATTCATAAATACAAATATTTTAAATATTTTTTTCAGATACAAATCCATTCAGAATAAAACGCACGAGAGAAGAATTGTTACAGATAAAACGAGAAAGGGAACGTCGGCGTTACGAACGTATCAAAAATGATCCAGTAAAATATCAAGAATTAAAAGAAAAACAACGTCTCATCTATTTGAGGAAAAAGGAAAGGGGCTACAGATATTATTGATCTTAGAAATATAAAATAGACATTTTAAGATATCGCTTCGTTCAAAATGTTTATACTTTTTTTCTAATTTAGTATGTATTTTTATTTTGTAAGTATGTAATAATACTTTAAATCAGTGTTTTTCAATTTGTGGGTCGCGTAGGGGGATCGCGAAGATTTCCTAGAAAGGGTCGCGAAGCCTTATTCTGGTGATCGAAGGCTTTTGCGATAATAACAAGATTCTACACTTCAATAAAAATACAATATTAGTGTGAAGAATATGTTTGCTTATTCATAGTTATATATAATTCACACCTCTTTCCCGTAGATAGGGGTACTAGCTTACTTTTTAACACTTGTAGATATACCTATCTATAGGTATATCTACAAGTGTTAAAAAGTGTAGATATATATAAAATAGAGAAAATCGTAAACATATTCATTTAAATTAATAAAGTTCTGTCTTTATATGTCTTATGGGGGTCGTGAGACTTTTTCATCCTGAAAAACGCTACTTTAAATAAGTAAAATCTAATTAATAAATAGCTATCTCTGGCCAGACGATAATTATATGCAATCATCTCTGTAATCTCCCTACAGAGATGCTAACAATATTAATAAACTGTAACAAGCGTATAAGAATTTCGATGTAGCTACTTGTACTCGATGAAAAGATATGTGTCAGTGAACCAAATGCTCGGACGGATTCCAAGAGGCGCCGGTTCAAATCCAGCTACGTTCTAATTTTTATACCTTTTCTAAATAATTATTTTTCCTTCCTATGTAACTTTTAAGAAGTAAAATCTATATAAGGAACCTTACTTTACTTTACGTATAATTGTTTATATTAATATACATCGAAATGAAAAATGAGAAAATAATAATATCGCTACGGCTACGTTGCGATGATTAGAATTAATGACCTATATGTGAGACCATCGTGAAACCTTGTTTATCGTTTACAGCTAAATAAAAAAAAATACTAATGTAGTCCTAGTTATAGATTAAAATTTATTTCAATATTGATGCCTGAAAGAAACTAACTTTTTGGCAGATTGGGGAGAGGGAACTTGGGAACCTTGTGTTATGACACTTCGTTCCATTCCCCACTTTACGTCGAATTTGAGGCATAACGTGTAAAGTAGTTAAAAAAAAATCGTATAAATATTGTAAATGTCTTGTATAAACTATTAAAAAATGTTTTTTGTAACACATAAGTCGTTTTTTTTATAAAAAAATATCCTTTTAGACTGTTGTACCGTATATATTATGATACCCCGTAATATATGCGTTATTATGAAGAAAAAGTTTAATCTTTAAAAAGTTGATCTTTCTTCATCATAATGAATTATAAACTGAGTTTCTTTTTATATTTCCAAAAGTTTTTAATATAAGAGAAGGAATCATTTAGGATTCACTTAACGACGCTTTGCAAATTGCAAATTAAATATCTGGAACTTGCGTTCGAAGTATAGTTGTAAGGAGCTTCTTCAAATGTGCTTTAAAGCTCGCTAAAATGTCTCTTAAGAGTATTTCGAATTGATTATTCTATTCATTTCTATAGAGATGAATTAATAATCAATAGTAATTTAATAAGAAAAACTATTTTTTACTGTATTTCAAAAGTAAATAAAATGGAAAGTAAATATTTAGTATTGTAATTGTTCCAGGCATTTTCGTAAGGACGAGGCGTGGTGGAACAGTATTTATATACGACAGGCATAAATACTCCATACATCATAAGAGAAATGGAAAACAGACTTGGCGATGCTTTAAGAGAAAGTCCATGGCCTGTAAAGCCAGGATTGTTTTTATTGATAAGTGTATCGTGTCATCTTATATGGAGCATAATCATGAACCCCCTAATATGTTGTATGTGTAGATTAAGTTTTTTAGTTAATTTTTCATATTAAATTTCCAGTTTAAAATAGATTTTTTTTCTTTTCTCTCTTTTCACCGTGTCTAAAGAAATTAAAAGTGAAACTTAAAAGTTTAAACGAGAGGCTAATGAAAAAAGTGTGATGAAAATTTAATATGCTACTTTTTTTCTGTAGAAACAAACGGCTATTTGGAAATAATATTAATAAAAAGAAAATAAATATATTATTTACTAATTTAGACATAATAGAGGTTCCCTCGGATAACTGTGGATTAACTGTGGGAACCTCTTATGTACTTGTACCTGAACCTTTCGTGCACTACAATACCAATTAAAGGTAAGTCTACAAAAATTACACGGCATTTGAGGTTGACATACTTAAATTTGCGGGTCTATGCACTGACTTTGTATGAAATGAACTACGTATATAATTTTGTAATTATCTTCTCCTTTATTTGTATTATAAGTTAGGAAAGCATGATGTATCCCGGTGGCTTTAACAACACTTGATTTCATACATAATACAGCAAAAATGATGCATAAATAATCAAGTCTTCATTTCTTTTACTTACACACTTGATTTTTCTTCTTCAAAAAACCGTAGACCCAAAATTGTTAATTTAATAATAATATCAGCCTGATACCTCTACTCAACAAAGGAGTCCCACAAGCATAATTTTTGAAATACGACCATAAAAAAATATAATTAGTATCTAAATGTTTTCAGGCATGTTCGTAAGAACGAAGCGTGGTCACATTGTACTGATATATGACAGGCATAAATACACTCTACATAACGATATAAACGGAAAGCAGACGTGGCGCTGCTCCAAGAGGAGCTACAGAGGCTGTAAAGCTAGGATCACAGTAATTGATAAATGTATAGTGTCATCTTATGTGGAACATAATCACGAACCATCCATTATGCTGTAGATATAAGATATTTCGAAGAATATGTATGGTGTAGCAATTTAATTGTTAAATTATTGTGTATATATTAGAGTGTCGATATTTATTTGCTTTTTTTCTTTTAGTTACTCGTGGCCATAATTATTAAAAAATATCATATGCCATATTATACACTTTCTAAAAAATATTTTTTATTTTCTCTATGTCTAAAGGATTCAGGATAAATAAAAATTTTAACGTCAATCTAATAAAAAAAAGTGCAATGAACTTGTAAACTGCACACAGTGCTATACTGCACGCTGATAGGCGACTTGGAAACCTAGTTGTGAGTCACTCTGTTTCCATTAAGGTACTTGCGTTTCACACTTTCCGCTGAATTCTTGAGACATTATGCATTTACCTTTCACTAGCGACCCGCGCATGGATTCGCCTCTTTAAATTTATATATATATATATATATATATAAAGTACGTTTTAATCGTTCGATAGCCATTATTCAAATGACTGCCAAGCTTAAAGTCTGAAAGTTTTGTAAACTGTGAAAAATAATTAAAAAATAACATCTAAAATTCTCAACATATTTTTTTCTCAAAATTGAACCATCTCTAATTATAATTAAGTCAGTAAATAATTCACTCACAGGACTGATAACAACGTGTTTCTTTTTTTTAATTTTTTTTTAGCTTCACACTGTATCCCGCACAAGGCAGGGTAGGCAGAGGGAACCCGGGAACCTAGTGTTAAGACACTTCGTTCCACTTCCGTTCCTCACCTTCCGCCGAATTTGAGACATTGCCTTTTGAGTGGCGGAACTCAACGCCGCGCTTTGCCTTATTACCAGAGTAAAGATTTAAATATTGCATTTCCTCGACTGGGAATCGAACCCAGATCCTGTCGGTTACAGCCACACGCTTGTGCCGCTGCGCCACGAAAGGCCTCAAAATTTTGTATCATAAAAGTGTAAATAAATTACTATAGTGTATGTTGTTTATTATACCATAGGATAAAGAAATAAAACTCACCATTATTCATATTAACGTTTATTGGTCATTCAAATTGTCACAGTACACAACAAATCATACTATATACATATAATTACCAAAAAGTACGTAAAATCATGGTTACTTATGATTAAACTGTATACATACTTTACAAAATTATTATTATATCACGATGCATACAGATTCGGAATGTTTAAAACACGAATTTTATGTACATACATTTTTTTAACTACAGATAATATCTCCCACATATCAGGGTAGACAGAGGGAACCTGGGAACCTAGTGTTAAGATAATCCGTTCTCATGAAGACAATTCCGTTTCCGCCGCGCTTCGTTTCGATGCCAAACGGAGAAAATTAAAAAATTACATATTAATTTCCTCATGTGGAAATCGAACCCACATACACAACTTGCCTCAACATACATTAAATAGTTTAATTAAATAAAAAAGTTATTTTATTTGTGAAAATATTTGAAATTATATTTTTATATAAATTATTATTTAAAATACATAAATATGGGAGTGATACAGCGTCCAAATTCCTTTCTATGTATATAGAAAGGCAGAGGGAACCTGGGAACCCAGTGTTAAGACACTTTGTTCCACTTCCGTCCCCCACTTTCCGTTAAATTTGAGGTATTGAGTGGCGGAACTTAACGTACTATAGTATTATTAAGTATAAGCAATCGTACCAGTCAGTTTAAATAGGTAAAAAGAGGCTCTTAATTTTAGTTATATCTTAGAGCTATATAACCAAAAGATTGTAAACAAAGTGTATGTGAAGAATGTTATTAAAATAACTAACATTGTAATTCTCAAGGATTTTATTTATAAAATTGAGTGTGAAATAAATGAAATTAGCATTGTATTGTTTATTGTTTATTAAGGCGTATGTGGATTCGATCACCACTCTAGTAAACGAAATATTTAATATTTCTTCCCTCTGGTAATAAGGCAAGGTTGGGTTGTTGTTGACTTGAGTTCCGCTATTCAACACGCTATGCTCAAAATTCAGCTTAACACTTGTGACAAGTGTCTTATACTAATTTAAAGTGTGAAATAACACTTTAAAAATAGTGAAAGTGTCTTATCACTATACTCTCAAGTTCTCTCTGCGTATTGCTACCATATGAAGGATATAGCGTGAACTTTTAATTAACAAATGGTTACATGTCGACCGACAAATAAAAGCATGTTTGGTGTGCCACATTTTCATACTTTAATATTTAGATATTTTTTAAGATATTTTTTTACTATTTCTAATGGCTTTTAATTAATAAAGTGGTAGCAAACTTTAGCTATAAGTAAATTACGATTGATAGCACTGGCCGCCTTTAAAATATCTTACTAGTCCACCGTACTGTGCCTACAGTATGAAAAGATAAATTTAGCATTTAACATTTTATCAAACTTGCCGGATATGGCATATATTGGAGCAGCGACGTGGTTTGATTTTTTTGACCCCAGAAATTTTACTGGCAAAATAATTAAAGGGACCCTAGAAAATGTCTCTAGATACTCCCGTGTAGTCTAAAAAGTTATAATGTAAGCCACTATTATTTATTGTTAGATTAAGCTTTAATTGTAATATTAACTTTAACCGAAGGTTCTCAAAATATTAGTTTTCTATATTAAACATACCTACATAGATATAAACGAAGTTTGTGATGTTACTTTAATTTTATAAATAAATTATTTAAATTGAAATACTTATGTTTTATTTTTTTATTACACTTTAAAAAAATATTATTTTTTAAATAAATAAATATTTATATTACTTTATATTCATAGTAAATAAATGTACAAGGGATGGAGGTCACAGTGAGAATGAAGAAGAACGTGCTCAGGTGGTTTGAGCGCGTCCAGCGAATGAGTGATGAAAGAATGGGAAAAATATGCAGGAAAAGTATGTAATAAGAGAGAAAGGGGAGACCTCGGTTGACCTTGGAAAACACAGTATCTACGATACTGGAGGAGTGTCACGTAAAACGCACGAGGACCCTCTGGAGGGTATGTATGAAGAGTTTAATGACAGTGGACGAGGCGAAAGAGTCAAGACCATAGCGTTTGGCGCTCCGTTCTGTCTCGGCTGCCGTGCTACGAATATAGCGAGAAGCTAATATATATTAATATAATAAGGACCCATTAAAAAATTACATTTTATATAACTTAAACTCCGTGCTATTTCAAATTTGGATATGAATCGGCACTTATTTTTATGATAGATTTATATCTATTGACAAATACAACAGAGTCATTATCTACAATTGACCTACAAATTATAGGAAATATATAATAATAAACAATAAATGTTTTAAAATGTGGTAACTACAACGCATACATCAAAACGAGATCACATTTTAATGTACTCATTTTTAATACAAATATACAGACAGTTTTACAAAATAAAAAAATATAATAAAGTACAAAATTAATTCTAAATGTTATTTTTTATTTAATGCTTAATTTAACGATTCTTAGCACTCTCAGAACAAAATGTTATAAATCTGATGCTGTGGAAGGAAAAGAACACTATCAGTCAAGTCGGTAATGTATGTATATGCATATTGGATGGTTGAGTTTAAGACTTTAAGACAACTTCATTATTAATTCAATTTTGTAATTATTAAATAAGGCATTTTTTTTATTTATGAAGACAAAACACAGCTTTGTGTTTAAGCCATTCTTTTAAGTGTTTCGAATGTTTTGAAAAATATATGGAAAGTGGACACCGCGGTGTCTCATCTATTTAAAATTTAGAAAAAAGGGACAGAAAATCTTTTCAATATAGATGAGAGTGCCAGAGCAATTTAAAACCATCAGCTATTGTTCAGTCCAGCGAATTTCAACAGTGACAAAATAATATTACATGCGTTCGTACATAACTTTTTTAACAAATGTCTTACGTTAATTGTCGGCTTATAGAGTGTAAAACAGATATTAGCCTATTATCAGGATATACAAAAAAGTTTTTAAAAAATATGAACATATTTTATAAGAAAATTTTTACAATATAGAAAATTGGTTTGTATCCTACAGGAAATAAAATAAAGATCAACATTTTATTTTATTTTACGAATAGTATAAAATTTTAAAAAAAAATCCTAGTTTGGTATTAATTAAGTATGAAAATACAAAGCGTGCATAATGCATATTAAATTGAGAAAGAGGATGGGCGGAAAGCGGAGAGAGAACAGAATGGAGTGTCTTAACACTAGGTTCTCAAGTTCCCTCTGCCTACCATATCATGTCCGGGATACAGTGCGAATCTGAAAAAAAAGATTTATGAAGAAGAAAATTTAATTTTGGCAACACAAAAAGCTTTAAGGTTAACCTTTAACAAAGTATATGTAAAAGTATGAATTTTAAAATCATTTTTATGATTAGCTATGAAGTATACAATATAATAACAGATAAAATAAGGCAACACGCTTACATCATACAAAAAACTTAGTCTAAAAGTAATATTTGGGTATTAAGTATTAACTAAAATTAGTAATAATTTACAACATTTCAATACTTGCAGTCAACTTGAATGTACAAAACGAGATATTCATCTCAATTTATTAATTTTAATACATTTTTTTTTATTTTAAGGCACAGTTTCGTTAAATTTTCTAAATTAACCACTAGAAGCGTCAGCGTAGTATGTATGACTCGTGATCTTCAAGAATCTGAGACTATACTACTGAACAATCATAATTTAAATTAGTAAGCATTTTGCGATATTTAGTAATTAGTAACATATTGTTATAAATTAAAGGGGCAGTTTCACAAAATTTCCTTCCCTTTCCCCCATCTAATGGGGGCACATCGTGACATAATCGACAAATCTTTATTTACCATCACACTAAATTTTATCTACGGTTGTGACGTGACACTCTAAGTACCCAAAGTAACTTATGTGTCATGTCACAACTGTAATTACTGTACCTACAGTACAATAAAATGATTGACAATATAATAGAGCCTTCCAAATTAAGTAAACACAAAAGCATCTTGTCCAGTATGCAAACCATTACTTTCTTATACAAAAAAATATAATACTTAAATATATACATATGTGCTTAAATGTTGACAAAATTGTTTAAAATTTTTAAATTTGAACATGCATATTGAAATTTTTCTAAAGCATATATAAGTGAAAGTGTTTTTTTCCTGTTTATTGTACATTATATTTCACAATAGTAAAATCAATTTAAAATATAGTTCAAAATATTAGTTTTTTATCTTTATTTAACAAACGGCTGTAAAACAAGAATTAAAAAGTTACCTAATAACTAATCAATCAATACACTATTATATTGAGGTCAGTCAATTAAAATTAAAATTTAAGCTTTCAATAAAAAAAAATGTCACCCTAAAGAAGAAAACTACAAATACCTTACAAAATTAAATACAATGAATGTATTTTAATGATTTTTTTACATATATTTTTTAAAAGTTTACACAAAAAAACAACTTTGGTTCACAAAAAGCTATCACAATATATCATTTAATTTTTCTAAGACCATCGTGTTTGTGTACATTATATATTTTTATTATGGCGTCGTTTAGCGTGGTTAGCTTTGCTTTGCAACCTTTGTCGCACTTGTTGCATACCCAGTGTATTTCCTGTTTTTGGTTGATGTGTTTCGATCGCTTTTTGAATCTGTACTCGCCGAGAATGATTATGGCGTTGCCAGCTCGACTCCAGCTGTATTGAGGCACCAGACCATCTAATAAGCAAAAATAAATTAATTAACAAACTTATGAATTATATATTGTAATAAAACATAAATATAAAAAAAATATAAATTTTAGTATATTTGTTAAGGGGAATAAAAAAAACAAAAGATAATTTATTAGCTTTTATTTCTTAAATTAAAGTGTATATAATTTTTTTTGATTTCTTTACATTGCATTTTTACTAAGGTAATAATGTAAAACTGTTAGTACTGAAGGTGCTTTTAGGAAGTAATGCTTAAAATAAAAAAAAATATATTTTTTTGTTTGATAGATCAGATCATTCCACACTTAGAACATGTCATGTATGTCATACACACTCGATGCGGACTATGGTGCGTACAGATGGTGAAATACTTTGTTTTAATCCATTATATATATATTTTAAAATTTTAAAATGTTAAAGTTAGTATAAGAATTGTATCACGAGGTAAAATAATTAGAAAATAACGATATTATATTTATTTATTAACTTTAAAGAAATATTACACTTATAATAACGACGCCAGAGAAAAAAAAAGTACGTAGCGCTCTCTCTTTAACATTTACGTACAATCCGCGAGGCGTAAATTGAGCTTTGCATTTGTGTGAGTGTACATAGACAGTGTAGGTGTGACAGCTTAATACTGCTTGTTGTCTATCGACGAGGCGTAGCGCAACATAATTTGAAGTAACTATTCCTTTTGAACTGACATTAAATCTTTAAATTTATTTCTTTTTCTTTAATTTATCAAAAGTGAGAGAGAATCCTGTCATGGCGCATGTGCACAAGCATGTCCCCACTCGAGAAATGAAATATTAAATATTTTCAATTTAAATATTTTATATTCTCATATCTTTGCACTTGCTACAAGGCAAAGCGCGGCGTTTAGTTCCTAAACATGCAACGTCTATAATTCAGCGGAAAGTGGGGAACGGAACGGAGTGTCATAACTTAGGTTCCCAAGTTCCCACTTCTTACCGTGCGGGATATGGCGTGAAGCTGAGTCAGTTAGTGAGAGAAAATCTTGTTACGAATAAGAATAGAACCATCTTTGAGACCAAACAGTAAAAGTAAAGAAAATTGTAGCAACACAAGACACACAACAGAGGGTAGTGAAAATGGTAAGGATGCAAATTCATCAAAAGAACTAATATTTATATGATATTTATTTCTCAACGCAGCGTTATTTAAACCCGCGCCTCTTGGAACCGTCCAAGTGACTACTAAGCCATACGTTTAGAATTCATATTTTTTTATGTATGCTTTATTTGTTTATAAAACTATTAAATTTAATTTTAAAATATCTTCTTTTTTAATTTTATAACTAATATTTTAAAAAGCTCAACTTACGCCTCACGGACATATCACTTATAATAATTAAGTAAAAATAAAGGTACTGAACAACTTACATTTAAAAACCATTTAGATTCGATAGAATTAACATAAACCTATAAAATATGAATTGTTTATAATATTTATAATA
>DWMZ01005508.1:0-10897 GCA_018249855.1 Eueides tales michaeli | reverse complement strand
ACCATACATTCTTACAATACATAAAACTTGATGAAATTGAAATCATTGAAAGAATTCTTGGAAGAAGAAGCGTGACACTTTCAACCCCACGCCAGGAGCTGGCCCCAATCACAAGGGGAAAAAAGTTTCATAAAAAACATGCACATAAATCACAGAATCATTTAATAATTATAATTATTAACTTCCCTTAAACAAAGAATAATCAGTCTTGCATCTTTGCGTTTACAATCAATCTCATTACTTTATTGTTCTAATAAAATTATGACTTCTACAACAATATCTATACATTGAAAACTAAAATTTCAGCCAAATAAAAAAAGTTTTGTAGCAAATTTGCCCAACTAAATAATTTAAAATCACGTAACTTTACTATGATTCAGAATGAACCGATTTTAAAAAAACAAACATTAAACATAAGGGGAACTGTATTTAATTCTGATAAGCCGTTTCTGCGATTAGCGTGTACAGTTATGTACAGACAAACCGACAAAGATATTAAATATCACTATTTTCACCTCTTTTAAATTAATAAACATGTTTTCTTACAGTTAAACTCATCCCTATCGGATCTACATCAGATATCACCAAAGTTTCAGATATTCAACTTTTTATATCTCAACTTTTATTAAGGTGTCTCTTCGATATTTCTATTGGTTTCAGGTATTTCAGTGTTCAAACAACTACACTACATAATATATGTTGCCAGGTTTATTAGCTATACAATAAAAAAAGTTTCATTCAGTTCCGTCCATTAGTTTTGGAGATTAGCGTGTATAAACAGACACACATGCATACATACACACTCTTTAAAATCTTTTCGTTTTTACTGTCTCCTAAGCATCCTATTTTTTATTGAAAAATATTTAATGTCACAGACACGCTGTTTTTACTCTTTTATTATATTATTTTTTGGTTAACTTTTGTTTTGTCATTGTTGTCGTTACACTGTGTTAAATAAAATATATGTAATTATTAAATATTAAATAGTACTATATAAACATTTAAAATATCCCAAAATAGAACTTAAAGCAGCACAAGCCTTAATTCTTCTTTTTTTGATGTTCGAACGCAATATATCCTTGTACAAGGAGTCTCGTGCAAAATAATCTTATTCTCGCTTCATTCGCTCCTTCCATCTAATTTGCTCTCGTAATCACACAACGCCTACATCTAGGCATCTACGTCACGATTTTTTAAAGAAAATTTGCTGCTACCCTAAAATGCGGTTTACTGGAAGTTAATTAATTCATTCAAAAATAGATAAAATAATTTATTAAATACGTTGATAATATGTTTTACACATACTCATCACATAAAGTACTCGTATATACAAAATCTTAAAGGTTTTCATATGCGATATTGAGGAAAATTGTGACATAGTGAGATTAAATATTGAACAAAAAAACAAATCAATGTGATCACGCAAACGAATGTAGGTCTTTTAATTTAAAATATTAAGTATTTCCGTTGTAGCTTTACCCAAAACATACTAAACAGTATTTGTGTTCCTAAAAAAGAAGCAAGAAAATAATTTATCAATATTCGCTTTCCGTTTCTCATTTCCAGACGATTGTCCCCAAACACTAGAACATCGAGCGTCAGCAAATTTACTTTGATCCCTACAAACTCGGATTTGGTAAATTTGTGTCCATCAGAATGACAGAATTGATTTGATGGCACGAATATTTCACAGGCAAAGATCCAAGTAAGGATACATACGTTACTGGCATCTGATTAGAAATAGATATATTTCCTTTTATGGATATAAAATGGATTTTTGTATAAAACACTAGGGCTGCTGAGTAGATTGAATCCAGAGTTAAAATAAATACTATCTATAATATGTTTAATATTTTTGTAATTTTGTATAATATATATATTTACATATACATATATATATATATATATATATTGCCAAAGTTTTTCCATACAAACGTAACGATAGTACTTAAAATCCTTACAATATTAATGTTTACTTTCGTTTTTACAGATTTTGCGCTTTTGGAAATGCTATGCTAGATATTAATTAATTTCTATATAATAAAACATATCGGGTACAAAAATTCTGTTGTTTTTAAATAATGTCTGAATTATTTAAAAACAACAGAATGAAATTTACCCCTAAAAAGCACGATTCTACTTTTGTGGCCATGAAAAGGTGTGAAAGTAAATATTTAAATATAAGTTGTCTGCTGTGCGCAGATGGTGCAGTGCTTTTTGCATCGTCAGAAAGCGACTTACAGGCATTGGTTGTTCAAATAATGGTCTAAGCCCGAATGCGAATAAGATGATGGTTCGGATATTTGAAAAAAAAGAAAAAATAACGGAATGCAAGATCGGCGTAAATGAGAAGATGTTAGAACAAGTGAATGAGGTAATATATCTGGGAAGTATGCTTAGTATAGACGGAAGATACGAAATGGATGTGATCTTTCCACATGTATTGCTGCTGGTAACAAAGTTAACGGTGCCTTAGCTGTATTGTTGAGACTTCGAAACGTCAGCATAGCTGCGCGTTTGCCGTACACAATGCTGTATTGGTTGCTTCGCTGTTATACGGCAGCGAAACGTGGGTACTTCAGAAGAACAATGTAAGAAAGATGAATACTGTGAGATATGATCTCTTCGTAAGATATAGCGAGTTAGCAGTTTAGCTGATCGCATACCCAATGAAGAGATACAAGGAATGTTAGGTACAAGCGTGGATGTCACAGTGAGAATAGAGAAGAACGTGCTCAAGTGGTTTGGGCGCGTCGAGCAAATGAGTGATGAAAGAATGGTAAAAAAGATTTATGAAGGAAAAATGAGTAGTAAGAGAGGGAGAAGGCGAACTCAGTTGGTCTTCAAAAACACAGTATCTATGATACTGGAGGATGGTCAAGTAAAAAGCATGAGGACCCCCCGGAGGGCATATATGAAGAAGTTGATGCCAGTGGACGAGGCGGAAGAGGTATGCCGAGACCGTAGCGTTTGGCGCTCCGTTCTCTCGGCCTACCCCGCTAAGGATATAGCGTGAAGCTAAGTTAAATAATTAATTTCTCAACTGATTATATTACTACTGATAAAAATTTTGGAAGCAATTATTATCTTTATGTAAGAAAAGTTCTATTTGACATTATTCACAGGTAATAAAAGTTTTGCCTGTACAGGCAGGATATTTCCAGCGTTGATGTTTTAATCATCAGATATTCAGTCAGAATCCATCATATTGACGTCTTAAGGAGGCAGTACTGCAGCGTTACGGGCTTTCCTTTTCAGCTCAATCTTATCAGATATAGATGAAAGTCTACCTCTTTTTTTATTTATTGATAGACCAGTCATATACACACAATTGTGACTTGAAATTTAAAGTCTACCATTTAACAAGAGTCCATTCTGCTCCCCAATTCATTCTGAATAGCTTCACAGCAGCCAGCTATTCAGTTCCATAACATCTAAGAGGTGATAAAATAATCTCAAATACCATTTCCACGACAACTGCTTCTCTTTTAGATATCCTTTGACATTTTTTTCTGGAATGTTACTAGCACAGGCTCGATGTTATGTAGACGATCATGACCTGGACAATGAATGTGGTGGATTAATAATTTATACACATCTCTTGCTGAACCATTTATACACATCTGTTGATTTTACTTATTCAATTTACTAATATATTTTCCTTAGAAATCCGTCGGTTATCTGTGTCTGTTAAAATAATTGTGATGGAATCTATTTTTACCCGTGTTCCCGACAAAGCACCGAGTACCCTGTAAGTTTAAAATTATATATTTATTTAAAATGATTGGAATACTTACAGCTAAGATATAAAAAGTAAAATTATTTTGGAATAAAACTCATCTAACTACTCCCTTCTGAAGTTTCCTTTTGTTCGTTTACTATGGCTGAAACTTTTAGACACCGAATAAAGTTGAATGAAGCCCACTGAACGAACTGAATGTAATTCACTATGAATTGGAAATGTGAATTCTTATAACTATTAATTCCAATTATTTCATCGTTTTAGTAAAGTAAAGTGGTGCCTAAAGCGGTGCACTTTAAAATATCTAAATATTATAAACTTATTTTACTTATCGATAATATACATCTCTAATAATATATCTAAGAAAACACTAGACAGCGATTCGAATTAATGTAAGCGATATTTACTTAAACTATTATCGGTATATTGCCTTCCGGATTATATTGTAACAAAATATAAAAAAGAACTGCATTTTTCAGCTTACCCAGTTCCCTGTGCTGGTTATGTTTGGGATACAGTTATCCCAAGCATAGCCGGTACAGGGAACTTGGCAACTGAGTGGCAAAACTCGATGCCGCGCTTTGCCTCTTTACTAGATGAACTCAATTAAAATATATATTATTTCATCTTCTCTAGTGGGGATTGATCCCACAACACATGTTTATGCCCATGCTAAAAAGAATTAACCAAAAAGTGGGTAAGATTGATAGTAACATAAAGAAAACGATAATACATTTTGTTAATTAAATGTCACTACATTGCTATAATTTTCAGACAGGCACAAAATTAACCGAAGTAACAGTATTTTTTTTCAGCTTCATACTGTATCCGGCACATAACAGGGTAAGCATAAAGAACTTGGGAACCTAGTGTTAAGATACTCCATTCCATTCGGCACTTTCCGCCGAATTTGAGGCATTGCATGTTACCAGAGCGAAGAAATGAAAATATTAAATACTTAAATTGCAAATATTAAATATATAAATTCCTCGAGTGGGGATCGAGCCCACAACCTGTCGCGTTTACAGTTACATGCTTATGTCCCTGCGCTACGACATGCCTCAAATATTTTTATAGGCCTAGATTATTTTTATAGTGAAAAAATGTTACATTACGTTCTCACATTGTTCGGTGAAAACGAATCGCTTAATGGTCAGAGCGCTTGGACGGATTCCAAGAGGTGCGGATTCAAATCCTGCTTCGTTCAAATTTTTAGACGTTTTTAAGTTTAGTATTTTCGTTTCCTAAGTGTGGAATAACACTTTAAAAATAGTAAAAATAGATAGTAAAGTGGTTGGTTAAATTCTAGACTTCTCTATTCTAGCATATTAATATAGTCAATAGTCATAAACTAGAGCAAAATCCGGCCCCTCTGGTACCTCAATTTTTGATCTATTCATTATTCTATGCACATGGCGAATAATTTATACAATAAGATAACAAGATACTCTGATGTCTCTTGAATCATTCTATGTATAAAGATAATTTCATCAAAAACCGTTGCGTCCACACATAGGGACAGACGTGGAAAGCGACCTTGTTTCATATTATGTATTGATATTTCCCTATCAGCGATCAATTTTGTATATGTATATAGCTCAGTATAAAAACAATTTAATTTCTATTGGGATGACCTAGTGAAATCCAAGTGCAAACGATTTTTATTTTTTTTTAAATATTGTATTTAAAATTCTAAACTTCTTGGTCAATGCTAATTGTAATAATTTTTCACTCCTTCGTTCCTTCCTCCATAGCAGTATACTGTTATACATGAATTTTAATGTTCTAATGGATTTTTCTGGCAAAAATTCCAGAAAAATGCCAATAATCATTAAAGTAAGTTTAAAATAATATTTAATATTTTCTTAAAATCACTCCTACTAGTGTTTGCTAAATTTGTTATTTACGTATATTTTTCAGAATAAACATATAAGAAAAACATTCATTAAGCTAATGAAAAATACACGAAAATGCGTTAAGAGCTAGATGCTGATGCATATTTTATTTTTATATCATCATATTATTGACCCATGTAAATATTTCTTATTTGGATACAAGTAATGCAAGTACATAAGTTGTATAAGCGCATATATTTTTCATGCTGGATACAAGTATATCCAGCATGAAAAATATATTCGCTTGGATATCATTCAATCAATACTCGATCGTATTTTAGTCACGTCTGTTCAAAATGTCAAACGTTTTATCCGCAAAATTCATGCGGATGAACAGTTGTGCATATCTTGATAAATATTATAGTATGAGATAAACATTGTACTGTGTGACCTGTATTCTGCATCCGGTAGTATAGGCAAATGGAACATTAGAATCTATTATTCGTTCCATTTTCCACTTTTTGCCAAAATTAAGGCGCTGCGTATTGAACTGAACCCTACGCTTTGCCTTGTAATCAGAGCGAAGAAGTAAAAATATTTCATATCATGTAGTGGAGATTGAACCCACAGTTTGTTACGTATACAGTCATACGCTTGTCCCACCTGTGGGAACCTTACAGAAATCAAATCAAATAATTTCAATTTGCGCTAAGGGTCGTTTTCTTCACGTCACTTAAAATTTTGTCAAAAGGAAAATAAATTGCAAATCTTAACATTTTTTCAGATCTCTCGTCCCCTTTAGCTACAGGAAATAAATTTTTAGTTAATATACAATTTTAGGTTTAGCTTTACGCTAAATCCCGCAAATAAAAGTGTAGTCAGAAGTCTACCTATAGTCTAATGGAGTGACTTAACATTAGATTCCATAGTGAACCTAGTGTTCCCCGCTCCATTCTTCATTTTACGTCCAATTTCAAATGAAAATAATTCATTACCCTGAATAAAAATTGAACCCATAACCCGACCCGTATATTCCTATAGACGACGGACGACGAGGATGGCCTCGTCGTCCGTCGTCTATAGGAATATACGTTTACAGTTAGAAGCTGCCACGGCGTCATTACTACAAAAATATAGTTTTTGTAGTAATGACGCCGTGGCAATTTAAATGAAAATACAATGTTTATCTCATACTTTAATATTTATAAAAATATGCACAACTGTTCATCCGCATGAATTTTGAGGACAAAACGTTTGTTCATTTGACATTTTGAGCAGACGTGACTAAAATACGATCGAGTATTGATTGAATGATATCCAAGCGAATATATTTTTCGAAATATTTACATGGGTCTATAATATAATGATGTAAAAATAAAATATGCATCAGCATCTAGCTCTTAACGCATTTTTGTGTAATTTTCATTAGACTAATGAATGTTTTTCTTATATGTTTATTCTGAAAAATATAGGTAAATAACAAATTTAGCAAACACTAGTAGGAGGGATTTTAAGAAAATATTAAATATTATTTCAAACTTACTTTAATGATTACCTGTAGTAATGACCATAGATAAGTTCTCATTTACCACAATGAAGATTTTTTGATTACTTTAATTGAATTAAAGTACAAAAAAACAATTGCTTTTTTTGAATTAAAGTACAAAAAAACAATTGCTTTTTTTAAGACATGAGAGGATTCTGGATCATTTTCTTCCCTACTTATTACGATTCCCTATAGCGCGTTTTGTCGGTATATCCATCTCAAACTTATTTTGGTAGTTCATTACGTAAAAAGTGTATACGTCCGTAAACTTAAGTATGCCTTTAATTGTACTTTTACAATTTAAAACTGGTTCAGAATCCTTGGTAGGCGAGGCCGACTTGTACTTGACGGTATATTGACATTGATTTATTTTACTTGTAACCTTAATAATAATTTATTATGATATTCTTTGTTTTGCTTCAATTTTTCGCTCACTGAGTAAATAAAGAGATTAAGGTACATGCCATTTTCTTCTACTTGTATATTAAAAAAAAAATAATATATTATACTTAATTATTTTAAGTATAATTTATCGTGAAAAGGATTCAATTTAATATTCACTAGTAGAAAAACATACCTATTAAGTGTTCAACTAACTAATATTGTATGTTTACTTTACTAAAAAAATGTATATGTATATTCTTTATTGCATTTAACAAAAAACATAGGAAATACAAAGTTTAAATCTAGTTAACAAAGGTGGACTTATTTCTTAAAGAAATCTCTTCCAGTCAACCAATGGAAGTAGATGTTTGTCAAATAGCGGGATGAGAGAGAATAAAATTAAAAAAAAAAACAATAATAATAAAGAAAAAGCTTAGTATCCTAATGAATATATAGATCCATATACAATTATACATATATCATATTATAAATACATATTACTCATGCATAATAAATAAGTATATTAAATAAATAAATACACATAAATATTTATACACATATACTATACATATACACATACAAACATAAATGCATACAAATGTACAAGTGGAGTGTGGCTGTTTTACTTAAATATAAAAAAAAAACAAAAATTAAAATTAAAAAGCTGTCTGAATTGAATTAATTGCTCACAGGAGTAAATAAGTGTGTGTGTAAGAATGTTTTTAATTGGGATTTAAACGACATTATTGAAGGACTTCTCTGGATAGGGAGTTGGTTCCGCCGTGTGATTCCGGCTTAGAATAGGATCACCTTGGTACTGATGGTGTAGTAAGAGGCGACTAAAGTATGAGTGGCAGGATCACGTTGTCAGCAATGGCAACATGCATGGGCAGGCTCAACCGGATTGTTACCACCCCCGGCATTTAAGACCGGCGTTATGTAGTGGCTTTGGCCACTGCGTTTCGCATTGGGTAATGCCGGGCCCCGGTGCCCGTACACCTTATAGACCGGCAACGCACCTGTGGCTCCTCTGGTGCTACACGGGGCCGTGGGCGGTGGTAATCACTTACCATCGGGTGACCCGTACACTCGTTTGCCGTGTCTTTTACATAAAAAAAAAGTTGGTTCCACAGTGAAGCAGCATATACAGTAAAGGATTTCTGTAGGAATTTGGTACTGCTCATAGGTATCTCGAGCGCCTGGATGTCACAGGACCGCCTAGAGCGAGATGGACGGGGAAGAATGTTGAAACGGGAGCGTAGGTAAGAAGGAAAATTCTGGTAATGACGGATCTTGAAAAGCAACGTAAGGATGTGTATATTACGGCGAAGACGGATCGGGAGCCAATTAAGTTGATTCCGAAATTGAGAAACATGGTCATATTTGCGCAGACCGTAAATAAAGCGTATGGCGAGATTTTGAAGTCGCTCTAGTTTGTTAAGAAGCTCCTCAGTCGCATCCAAATAGCAAACGTCCGCGTAGTCGAGAATTGGAAGGAGAAGACATTGTGCTATCATAATTTTGGTTTTGTGAGGAAGGAAGTATTGGAGACGCTTAAGCGATTGGAAGGAGAAATGCATGCGTTTGCTGATTGCATTGATATGTGGTGATCGAGTATGAGACCCAGATTTCTAGCTTCGCTATAAAAGGGAATTGGCACACCCGAGTAGTGTATCGCTGGCATAGAATCCCAGTTAATTCTGTGTGTAAGTCTATTGCTACCTATAATAATCAGCGGGGATTTTTTGGGATTAATAAAAGGTTCAGCCCACGATTGTATAGCGCCAAGACCGTTATATAAACTTTTATTAGCTTCAGGCAGTTCATTTAAATAACTGCGACGATAAAGCTGTAAATCATCCGCATACAAATGGAAGGGAGAAGTAATGGTTGCTGAAATATTATTAATAAAGATAGAGACAAGAAGTGGAGAAAGAACGCCGCCTTGGGGAACACTAGCAGTGAGTTCAAGCCAAGTCGATGTGGAATCGTTTACTTTTACACATTGCCGGCGGTCGAAGAGATAAGAGTGAAACCAGTTTAAAGCTGCAGAAGAGATATTGACTGCCCGGAGAGTGCCAAGGAGTATATCGAAATCAGCAGAGTTAAAAGCACTGCTGAAATCCAGTAGTACCATAACAGTGAGCTTGGTTTGGTCTATAGCGCATCGAATGTCCTCCGTAATATTCAACAGTGATTCAACTGTGCTATAGAAGGGTCGGAAACCGGACTGAAAAGGACACAGTCGGATGTTGGTAGAGAGAAAGGAATAAAGTTGATGATTGACTTATGATTCGAGGACTTTAGATAGGACAGGAAGAATAGATATAGGACGGTAATCTGCGACTTTGGAAGGATTTGAGGTTTTGGGTAATGGAATGACATAAGCATTTTTCCATTGTAAGGGAAAGACATTACTTGACAAAAACTTACTTGTAATAACTTACTTGTAATAACTTTACTTGAAATAACTCATATAACCTACATTTTTTACCTATGTCTTCTCCCATTCACTACTTCCCTAACTGTAGGCCCTCTCTTCTTGATCTTATCTGTGTCTCTAACTCTAATCTTGTTTCTTCTCACGGTCAAACTTCCGCTCCGTTTTCCTTCCATGATCTGATCTTTCTAGCTTATAAATTACACCCCTCTAAGATTAAAGGCAAAATTCTTTTTCAGCGCAATTTTAAGCATATGGATATTGAACGCTTCAGAAAGGATGTGAGGAACATCGACTGGCCTTCCATAATGTCAACAGTTCGTATGAAGCATGCGCCTGCCCCTTGGTTAACTCATGAGATTAGAAACATTTTGGCAAAACGTGACAAAATCAAAGCCAAATACAAAAAGAAATCTACTTCAGAAAACTTCACTGCATATAAAAAGCTGAATGTGTAGGGATGCTAAGCGTCGCTTCTTTCACAAGACCATCCAGAATCTCAGCCAGGCACAGGTTTGGAGATTCTTAGAGTCGTTTGGTGTAGACAAGACCTCTGAAACTCATCAAGTCTCAGTGGATATTCATTCTCTCAACTCTTTCTTTACAACTCCACCATTACATATTAATTCGCTAGTAAAATCTGAAACACTTTGTTATCCCATATTAACCTACAAGACTCTATTCCGTTTTCGTTCAAAGCTGTAACAGAGATTGATGTCAACAGGTGTGTTAATTCCATTTCAACTAAAGCCTATGGAATTGATAATCTCAGCCCTGAGATGATTCTTCCAGTGTTAGAAAGCATTGCTCTAGTAGTCACCCTCATTATTAACTTTTCGCTGTCAAGTAATGTCTTTCCCTTACAATGGAAGAATGCTTATGTCATTCCATTACCCAAAACCTCAAATCCTTCCAAAGTCGCAGATTACCGTCCTATATCTATTCTTCCT
>DWMZ01005507.1:0-10898 GCA_018249855.1 Eueides tales michaeli | reverse complement strand
TAATATTGATACCTACAGTATTGATTCCCAAAGTTCTGCGAATGATCTGCAATTTGTCTCAGAGCTCTGAAACAAAATAACAAGAACTTATGTAAACAGATTGTGAAAATAAATAGATCTTTTTCAACGGCGGTCAAAAACCATTAGTTAAAATGTATGTGAGCGGAGCAATACATATGTATGTGGTCAGAATCTAAGGCAGGATAAATCACGGAGCGGGCGTTGTGCATATAACTCTTCGGCTCCGGACCACTCGACATTAGTGAGGTCCTGTCCCTTAGCACGGAACATTAAATACTGGAATTGAAATATTTAAGATTGTAAATTTCAGTAAATGAAAGATTAATTGCAACTTTAAGCGAACATAAAAATGTTGTAGCTATATCCTTAGTCCTTGTCCAATCGTCACACGCTTGTAGTTAAATCGAATTTCCTTAAGAAAATATTATCGTTATTATAAAATTTTCGTTATCAATATCCAGGTTGATCATTCAATACTTCATTATAAATTATTTATTATTTTTGTAATGGAGAGTCTTAACCCTATATTCCCTCTGCCTACCCGGCATAAGTGCGGCATACAACTTGTAGCTAAAGTTAAAAAAATGAATAATAATAATATTGGACAAAAATCCTTTTAGTTAATATTAAACCTTTGAGAGCTCGATGTTCAGTCCAGAGATTGCATGAGGTTATCAGCGGGACGTAAATTAATTCATTATCCCCGCCTCGTCGACCCTCACCCGACTGAGCGTAAACGATCCTATGCAAAAATCTTTAACTGCATATTAATGTAGACCTCTATAGAGCTCATTATTTTTCATGTTTGACGCTTATTAACTTTTGAATTTACATATATATTTTTTTTTTCAGCATCACGCTGTATCCCGCACATGGCGAGGTAGACAGTTCTACCTGCCTACCTTAGGAACGTTGTGTTAAGATATTCCGTTTTCTTTAAGATCAGATTGTTACCAGAGGGAACCTTACTTGAAGGGTGATCAAACACCACCACGACAGGCCTAAGCCGTTGTTGCCGTGGCTCATTAAGTTGGCAGAATACAACGGAAATGAGAATGTAACTTTTAAATATTTTGTTTTTAGTTTTTGTTTGATAGAAGTGGAAGAAAAGAACAAAGAAAAATGAAAGAAAGAAGAAAATTAACTTAACTTAAGTCAGCTTCACACTGTAATCCCGCACACGGCATGGTAGGTACAGGGAACTTGGGAACTGAGAACTTAGTGATAAGACACTCCGTTTGATTTCTGTTCCCCGCTTTGTGAGTCGCGGAGCTCAACGCCGAGTTTTGCCTTGTAACCAGAGCGAAGAAATGAAAACATTAAATATTTAAATTGAAAATATCAAATATTTCATTTTCTGGAGTGGGGTTTATCTTCCTAGATGCAGAAGGAAGAACTAAACCCATATACAAGGCAATAAAAATTGACTAGGTTTAATTATTTCATAAAAAGTAAATAGTGTATTTATGGAAACAGAATTTCTTAGATTGCCCTGTTTGCTCTCAATGAAAGATGCTGAAATGCTGTTTTTATTTATTCTTTGTTTATGATTTCTATTGAGGTCGAATAAGTTAAGAAAAGGAAGATTTTTTACTGTTTCCTATTGAAACGCTATAGCGTATTGCCAAAGGAAGTCAAAGAGAATAAATAACCATAGCTCATTGATTTCAACAAATTTAAGTTGATTTCAGTGAAAACATAACTTATTGAGTAAATTCAGATATGATCTAAAATGATTTATATACAAAGTGTAAGATTACAGATCACTATTTATTGCATATAATTTTAATATAAAGAATACAGATGCTAGGAATTTAAAGTATCTTGAAATATTTCATTTATTTATTAAGTAAATTGACAAAAAAATCATAAAACATTCTCAACAAAGTACCTAATTAATGTTATAAACTAGACTTCATATAAATAACTATGAATACCTTCGAAGCTACCATCATATTAAAAACTGAATAATAAAAGTGTTTTTATGACGAGTATAATTTTTTGCTCTTTTGAATCAACGAAGGCTATAAGTTTATATAAGGTTAGGTAGTTCCACGTTTTTATGAGTGTATTTTATACATATATGTAAAAAACATATTTTTTTTATTTGCATTTATAAATTGAGACTCTAATTTAAAATACTCCGTGTTCTGATGCGAAACTTAACGCCGACCTTAGTCGATAGGCAATAATAATAATTAATTCCCTCGAGAAGAGGTTAAGGTTACAACCATCGAGGTAATGGTTAGATATAATTAATTGACATTAAAACAGCGATTGGAGAATGAAACAACACGTTCATATAAGACGATATAAACTTGTGTCAGTAATATATTATATTTATTGTTCAACACACCTCTGGTGGCGGCGGAACTCAACGCCGCACTTTGCTTTGTTATCGGAGCGAGGAAATGAAATTATTAAATAAGTCATGTTCTTAAATGGGAATCGTACCTATAACCTGTCGCGCTTACAGTCGCATGCTTGTACCCCAGCGCCACGAAAGACCAATATCGCCAGTGCATTGAATATGAATGCTACCGGATTTCTCTATAAATTACTGTATATAGATAGAACTTAGATATTTTAGGTTGTAAAATATTATGAAAAATGAATATTACCTAATATGAAAATACAAAATGGAGAGTGTTTTCTAAGTAAGTTAATGTGAATGAAAACACTCCAAGTGTAAATGGAATGAGCCATAACCGAAGTGGAAGGCGTCCATTTATATGCGGTTACTGATGTTTATGCATACTAATGGACGGGCGAAAAGCTTTTCCATTACTATGTCAAGATCTACTTTCTTAAAACCTGTAAAGGCTCTTAGATATATAGAATATTGGCAGACATAAATATATTCAATATAAAGACATATATGTAAAAAGAAATATTTTTTATACGTGGGCGTGAAGTATCAGTTGCATATTTTAATATAAATTTAGTTTATTATAAAATTGATTTATAGAATAATTTAACTATATTTTTAATAAAATATGTTATTTTTCTTTTGTAGCTTCACGTTGTATCATATTGATGTGTTAAGACGCTCTGTGCTCTGTGGCCCACCCACCATATACTAATATATATTTTTATTTATAATAGTTTCTTTAAATGTAAGCAATTATTACCTCTGATTGTTATTCCTTATATAATATGATCTAATTCATCGTCCCCCAAGTCTGAAAACATGTTGATGTCTGACGTCGAAGATCTTCCTTCCTGATTTATATCATTAATATATTTCAAATTTAATACAAAAATCTTGTACCGTTTCTCATACTCTCCCTTATCTTTGTATTCTTTGTGATAGTCTTGGATAAATCTTTTAAATATATTCGGAGCGTCCTTCAGGTCGTATATGGGAGGTTTGGCGTCAAACGACCGCCCCTCGTCCTTGTTATCGTCGGCGTAGAGGAGCTCGTCATCTTCATATTCGAAACACTTAATAATATTTATCGCTAGTAGACATACCGCCAATGTCACAACTACTTGCCTCATCATTCTAAACACGACACTGATCGCACGACGAATAAGATGCGTCTGTTCAATTTTCAATCAGTAATTCGGCCTCGAAGAACTTGTTTGTCCGCATCAAAGGTCAAGTTTGTTTTCTTACGTACTGAATGTATGGTTAGTGTCATGTGATGTTTATTTATTTGTGTAAAATAATGTTCAAGTAAAATATTCTGAGATAATTGTAATTATATTTACACAAAACACAATAAAACTACAAGGTCTATAGCAAAATTTATAAGAAAAATGACTTTCTTTATAGCTTTTTTTTAGAAAATTAAACTAACTTGTCTTTTACACAAAAGAATACTTTGAGTGAAAAAGAACACTTTATGATTCAGCTAACAGAGTTGAGTACAACGAAATTGAATATAAGTATCTCAAATTACGAAAGAAGATTTTATTATAAAATATAAAATATACAAAAGAAGATGTTTTTTTATTTCTGTGCCAACAAAGAGCCCAGTGGTGATACGAGATAAGGTTTATCAGTTTTTAACAGTAGGCAGGTACTTCGCAAGGCTGTTGAAATACGCTAAATCTGACTTGGCTTAGCCTCATCTGTCAACAAGATACATGAAATGGGCGTCTACAGAAAGGTAACTGAGAACAAGGCGTGAGAGGCTTCCCAGGCGTCCGCTGATAAATTCACGATAACGCCTCTAAAGGCTTATCTGCGTTGTTACGGGGCATTATGGACAGGCGTTTTGTAAATATTTTTAATATATTAATACCACAAGAGATTTATTTAAATTTCAATAGTTAATTCCAATGTAATTAATATAATTATAATAGAAAGAAATGAGTGACCAGTACGTAGTAAAACTTATTAAGGTGTATTAAGAGGTAGAATAGTCTTGGTCTTGAGCTTGATGTTTCACAGTAATGTCGTTTCTACTCCACCACTCAACACACAATGCCTCTCAAATCGCAACGGGCACCGGAAGTGTCTTGATGGGAACCGAGTACCTTAACATTAGGTTCGTAGGTTCCCTCTGCTTCCCCTGCTATGAGCGCAAAGCTAAAAATAAGATAGGATAATATTTCATGACCGAGGCGCGTTGCGTGTATCTGTTATATCTATTATCTATATAAGTTATTATAAAACTCATTATTCTGAGAACTTCTATTGGCTTGAGTTGCCAAAAACTATTTTGCGCAAAATCTTAAAAAAGACCTCACATATAATCCCCATACAACATATTAAAACTCCTAGTACATATAGTTTCTGAGATTTTATGATGAGCGAGCGACCTTTCGATTTTATGTATATTTATACAAAATATCTAAATAGCGAGTAGCGAGAGTAGACGGAGAAGAGAATGGTATTGAAAATAAAAGAGCAAAACCTCCAACTACTTGTAGATATAAAATAAATACTATCAGCAAAGTTGGTATAAATAATAAGTGAAAGTACTTATATAACTAAACAGGCTTAAGACTTCAGCAATTATTTTTAAGCGTAAGTATTTCTCTAATGAATAAATTAATTACCAGGTTCTTACGAAAAATCAGCATTGTAATAGTATCTTTAATTTCGCGATTGTTACACATTTTAAATGAAAGAATTTTAAACTTTGCAATAGTCCGAGGTCACGGCTAGAGTCTACCCGTGACCAAGGACTGTAAAGTGTTCGAAACGTCGGGTTTCCAAAAATGCTTAAAACTCAATATATGCGATCAATCCGTTTAAAATTCTTTCATTTAAAATCAGCATTATAATTACAAAGTTTACACCTCGGCTGTCGGTCGTCAAATGTGCCTTCTGGAGAAAATGACGCGTTTTATTAAGCACATGCGCCGCTCTACGGGCGAATATGTAACAACAATTTAATATTTACAATTTACTTTATATTTTTTTATAAATTAAAATAATAATAAAAATTATACAATTATTTCTGGATCAAAAACAATTAGTTAAGCTAAAAAATAATTACTTTAAAATAATATTATTAAGATGGTAAAACAATTAATTAAACAAACAATAATTTTACTATTATTAAAATTATCACTTTTGTAAGCAAACATTATTTTTTTGGTTTATTTCTAAATTCGAAGACTACTAAATGAAATTATTTAATAAAATTATTACAGAAATTGCAACTTATGAAATGAAATATGAACTTCCTGTTTAAAATTAAACAACATTTCAAAATAATTCATAAATTATTTTCGATAGTTTAAAATAATGAAATTTGAAAATAAAATCATATAAACTTTTAAGATTGCCACTTATTAAATACTTTCTTTTTTTAGAATTCAATGCAACCATATGCAATGAAATTATTTTCATGAAAAAAAAAAACAAAAATTATTAAAATAATAAACAAATTGTGTGTGTATTTTGTAAATTTTTCATATAAAGGAAAGCAACGAAAATATTTCTATATATATTAACTTTCATATAATTTGAAAGAAAACCGTAGTAATCTAGTAATGAGAAATTAAAACAATTTTGGCTTATTATGAACATGTCAGATATTTCCGTTTAATAAATACATCATTATCCGGGCTGTTGAGTATTTACTAAAATAGGAAATAGAAGATTATTTCCTCAAGAGAGGGCCGCATCTGGCTTTTGTTGGTTGAAGTTGGTTAAATTCAATAATCTTTATAGTAGCATCTGAGTCCGATTTTTTTTGGCTCACGTTGTTAATTGTGAAAGTTTTATAATCAAAGTTGAATACACTCAGTCCAGCTATTTCGACAGCAGTCATTCTTTTACATTTACTGTATAATTGTAAGTTATGTTTTTTCAGTTCACATTTTACGCCAAAAATGTGAATAACTAAAATTGATAGACCTTTTTTAGATCAAAATATAAAACAACGTTTATACTAGATATGTGTTGTACCAAAATATACTAATCTAATTAGTGATTTTCCACTGAATTTATTTTAGTAATCTGGGATTATCCCTCAACGTTTGAAGCGTTACAAATATATTGCGACACTGTGACGGTTCCATTAAAAGTTTAATCCGCGATTTTTTCTACTGTAAAATCAATTACTATACTATATATACTACATTCACATTTCATCTCACTTAGGTTTTTGAAATGTTATCAGATATAACAAGTAAGTAACGCTTGATGTATGTGTACTTAAATTATTTATTTTATTATTATTTCAAGAGAGAGCGAAAAAATTATTTAAGAGTTATCATAGTAACTTTATTTGTCATGTTTGTTTGTATCTATACAAAAAAATCATTGACTTCAATGCGTTGCCTATTAGTGACCTTTAGTGACCTCTCATTGCTAAACCTTTAGTCTGTGTCTGACATACAAAGCTCGCAGTCAATAAATGCATTTGTGCCACAACTGGCCGTTAATTGTTTTCAATTGTGATTAGTTTCGATTGACAATCAAATTAAGGGCGTGTCCGAGTTTGTCTTTGAGCGACCTGAAATGGGAAGTCCAGTTCGGTAAGTCTTCCACCACTAACGGCGGGAAGTGAGGTCTGACTGGCTGTGTAGCGGCTGCTATCTGTGTCGGCGTCGGCAGCGGTGGCGCCTGAGCGGCGCGGCTAGGGCCGGTTGCACGGAGCGCATCGTCGAATTTTTCCGGGTTCATAGGTTCCCAAGGTTCCCTGAGGTTCCCGGGGTTACGGGTGTTCTAGTATTAATAAATACAACTGAAGCTTTAACGTGGCTGGGAAATGTAATGACAAAAATACTGTGATCGGTTTGATGGCTACTCGGATTGTTAATTCCAGTATTTTTTTTAAACTTTAGTCTAAGAACACCAAAGAAGATCCACGGCGCGTATTTACAGAAAGTTTTTTAATGAACTGTGAGCAGAGAGTAAGTGGGAGAATGAAGTAGGTACGTTGTAGGCTGATGTTTAATATTGATTACAGAAAAGTCGCTAATTAGAGACAAAGTATACATCATGTAGTTATCAGATTTATATATTTTTTTAATTGTTAAGCTTATTTCAATATTCTAGGTATATTTTAAGGCTATCGTGTAGCGAAGTGGCTCTGAGTGAGACGAAATTTGACGGTGACGTTGAGGGAATAAATAATTTCATATGTTCACACTTCACGCTCTCTCGCTCTGGTGACGAGACGAAGTGCGTCATAGAGTTCCACCCTCAACCAAATGTTTGCAAAGTCGGCGAAAATTAGGAAATGTAACAAGTTTACATTCACGTTCCTCTTTACTTCACTTTCAGCTCGTTTGAAACACAGTATGAGATGTTAGTGATTATTTATTTAATTTAAATGAATAATTGTACACAAATAAAAAGATATTTAATAAAGTTTAGTATTTAATTTTATTTTAAACCGTTTTGGTTTTAAAGAAAAATCGACGTTGTTGTGCCAAGACTTATAAAAAAAATTGAGCCAAAACTTTATTCTGTTATAAAATATGTAAACAATAGAATATTACCTTTTAACCTGCAGATAAATCCTTGTGTCATAAATATTTAATTAAACAACTACTTTACTTTAATAAGTATTAAATAAATGGAGGCATACATTTATCGGTTCTTTAACTCATAAAGAAACAAAGTTCTTAAAGCCTCTTTGCGCTAAACAACATTTACTTTCGCCAGAACAGTCAATAAGCGAACAGAGTGTTTGCAAGTTGAAGACATAAAATCAACTGTCAACCGGAAATGGGAAAGCTTTAAGACTGCGAGTGATTCGTTACGTAGATGCGTTTTAAAATTAAAATATTGTTTATCTTCTGATTTTGAGATCAAACCGTCCGTTGTCAAATTATAAAAAAAACACCTAATACTTTATTTTATAGCCTATGCGGCTATATATTCCTAAATAAATAAGCTATATTACTAAAAAGGTTCATCTAAATCTGTTTAGTATTTTTTTTCGTAAAAGTGCAAAAAATAGCCCATTAACATTTATAGTATCAGGATAATACACAAATATACAGTAAACAGCAACTGATTTTTCTGAAATGTGTATTTTTATAAACCTGTAATATTTTTTTTATGAAATTGCATATTAAAAAGATACGCCGACCTTCACTTTTCGCACGAAAACAGTTCATTGCGGGTGCATATAAAAAATAAAGATAATTTGTAGAGCTTATCACCTAAATACATTTATCTATCATTTAGTACAGTTTCTACGCGACATTCGTGGAGCGGTCTATCACGTCATTAGCTTGTAAAATGGGTCGCATCACGACAACGTCATGTAATCCGATCTCCTCTTATACTCGTATTGATTATAAAAACATATAAATCACGTACAGTTGTAGATTTACCTTTGTTTTCAGAGATTTACTTTTTAAAGGTACTTTATGTTATTGTGCTTTCTAAAAATTTTTTACAAGAAAATAAGTAGAGATTGTCAATTGGTTTTGTCCCGTTGTATATATATATATCATAATTTACTAACTGAAACGAAGTACATTAGGAATTGTTAATAAGTTTATTCATATTAATTAAAAGTTAAAGCCACTAGGATTAAAGTATGTTCGTAAACTTAATCCTTATCTGAATATAAAATTGACTGCAAGTTAAATACAAATAGAGACCGTTATTAAAAATATAAATTCAATAACATAATTTGTAAGAGTGATCTTTTCTTCTAACCTATATAATTTTGCTGTAGCTCGGGAGAGTACAATAAAGTAATGAAAATAAACCATCAAAACTTTCCTGGCAGTCACCCTGACCGTACAACAACGTGAATGTAGTACTTAATATTTATATTACTTACTTTATAATAGTTATGTCTTTTCGTTCTACAGCGTAAGAAACTAAATGCAATGAGAAAACAACAACAAATATTGTTTTTGATTTAAAAAATATATTTCTTATGTGATTCTTTTAATATGACAAATTCAAATTTCAGTCTTCATATTTTAGTTAAACAAAATATGTAAACTAGAAGAAACACAATTTTAAGCTACCTTTGAAATAAAATAAAATTTTAAAATGTTATGTTAATGTTAGAAACACCTTAACCGGTCTAATTGGAGTTTTTACTATTGTATTTTGAAGAATGATGTTCGTTAAAATATAGTTATTTTAAAATGATATTGTATTTTAAAAATTATATCCTTAAATCTTTTAATAAATCTTTCTTCTTTCAAATGTATTTGTTTCATAATTTAAAAATGTAAAAAATATCTTAATATTAATAAAAGTAATTCATTAAGATTGTATAAGTAGTACAATTAAAAATAGGTTTTCAGCGCCCTAAAGTAGAAACAAGCCTATATTTTAAAGAGAATTAAGTCTGATGAGATTTATTTTTAACAGAGAATTATACAAACGATGAGAAAACAACAACAAATATTGTTTTTGATTTAAAAAATATATTTCTTATGTGATTCTTTTAATATGACAAATTCAAATTTCAGTCTTCATATTTTAGTTAAACAAAATATGTAAACTAGAAGAAACACAATTTTAAGCTACCTTTGAAATAAAATAAAATTTTAAAATGTTATGTTAATGTTAGAAACACCTTAACCGGTCTAATTGGAGTTTTTACTATTGTATTTTGAAGAATGATGTTCGTTAAAATATAGTTATTTTAAAATGATATTGTATTTTAAAAATTATATCCTTAAATCTTTTAATAAATCTTTCTTCTTTCAAATGTATTTGTTTCATAATTTAAAAATGTAAAAAATATCTTAATATTAATAAAAGTAATTCATTAAGATTGTATAAGTAGTACAATTAAAAATAGGTTTTCAGCGCCCTAAAGTAGAAACAAGCCTATATTTTAAAGAGAATTAAGTCTGATGAGATTTATTTTTAACAGAGAATTATACAAACGATCTTGAGATGATAATTTTTGGAGGAGAATTCTGGTTTCTTTCTTATTTTATTTTTTCATTATATCTTTGTTACAGTGTACTCGTAACGTCTGGTTTCCAAAAATGTACAAAGACTATGCAATATACGTGATTAATCCTTTTAAAGTACTTTAATTTCAAATGTGTAACAATCGCGAAAATCAATGATATTATTATGAATAGAAAGCTTATTATATATGTTATAGCTGTGTGTATGTTTTGATAATTGATCAAGCAGGGCGAAGCACCCTAGTTATCTATATAACTATAAAATAAAAGTTTAATTAATTATATTAGCGTTACACGTTTTAATGTAAAACATAGAGTCAATCATTTTTTTTTAATCTCATTTATTTTATAAGTCATACATCAAGTGATTAAGTCGACTTAAAGTTAACAACAATATTGCTTATACACTAGGTGTTACGTTAACAGTTGGGATAATTATTTATACTTGATTATTTTTATAATAGTCAGATCTAAGATACAATGAGTCTATGATGAAACTTACAAATCTACCACTATGTTCGGCAGTGAAGCCTGAACTTAAGATTTGATGGAGAAAGAAGAGAAAC
>DWMZ01005506.1:0-10900 GCA_018249855.1 Eueides tales michaeli | reverse complement strand
GTTATACAAAATCGTAATATGAATCCCCTACCCAAGTCAAGATCTCATACCCTGTCGAGGACTGTGTGGCTAAACACCACCGTGGATCACGCAGTCGTATATTTAGGCGCGAAACTATTTGAGGAAGATCAAGCCTACGTGGCCCTTAGGAAAGTGAGATCTTTGGAGGGATTACGTATTGAGCAGTTGGACTGCAATAAACTAAAGCGCAAGAAACCTTGCAATAACGATCCACTCAACGAATTAAATAGAACGAGAAATAAAAACTAAAAAATAAAAAAGTAAAAAGATTTTTAAGTTAAACGGTTTTATTATAAACAGTAAAATTTTGCCGATAAATATGCTAAAAACTTTAAAAAATAATTTAATGGATTCAGTCATGGGTACCAATATGTATAGATACAACATATGCATTGCTAAAATAAAATCGTGTGAGCACATCCTATCCTGACAATCGTCAGTTAGAATATGGGAAAATGTAAAATTTATTATAGTTAGTGTGGTGTGATTCTTCACAACGAACATTTATAAGTTACTTCTGTAGTAGGTACAGAATTCCGTGTCAATTTTGTTGGTCATCGTATTTTTTTTACAAAACACAGGTAAAACGTTGAATAAATGCTCGTAGTTTTCTATAACGGTAAATTATAAGCTTATTTTTATCTGTGCTTAAAAGGACCGTATATCTGAATATTTGATTTTGATATAGATCTGGAAATAAATGATCTTGAGGGAAAAACAAGATAACAGACGCACTTCTTCGTGATTCTACAAACGTTCGTATCTTTTTTTTGAGATACGTATCCCTAAAAACATAATATATTAACTATACTGCCTAAAGTATATAAGTAAGTTAACGTTAACCTTCAAGACCGTTTTATTAGATTGGATGCTATCATAACGTACATTACCTTTATATAGCTATCAATTTTTATGACACTGATAAGTTACAAAGTTTATTATCGTATGCTGTTTATGTGAAATCAATTGACAGTCAGTCAACTGTCAAAAAAGTTAACTTTTTTTCAGTATCACACTGTGTCCTGCATATGGCAGGGTATATTGAGGAAACTTGGGCACCTGGGCCACGTTTTGCCTGGTTACCAGAAAAGAAACGATAACATTAAATATTTAATTTGAAAACATTCAATTTTCATTTCCTCGAGTGGAGATCGAGCCCATAATCTCTCGCATTCTGTTCTTGCGCCATGACAGGGCACAAAATTATAATGCTCATTAACCTAAAATGCAATAATCAAGATGAATGATCGTATTATCCGAATACATTTGCGTATCTTTACACAAAACACGTCGTTATATAACATTACGGATAGTATTGTCATATCTCAACATATAGGCGATAATTATTAACATAGTTGTAATGAGATGAATGGAATGATTCATTTACATAAACAATCATGTATTTATATAATGAGAGAGACAAGAAATAAACAAGTGTTGCTATATGGCGATAAGATGTTTAAATAACCACACTATTATAAAAAGCTAATTTTTAACCCCCGACGCAAAAAGGAGTGTTATAAGTTTCACCTGTCTCTGTATATTTGTCTGTGATACCGATTTCTGACTTAATAAATTTGAGTGTGTTTTTTTTGAGCAGAGTTTTTTTTCAGCTTCACCCTGTATTCCGCACTTGGCAGGGTAGGCAGAGGGAATTCGTGAACCTACCTACACACTGCATTCCGTTTCCCACTTTCTGCCAAATTTGAGGTATTGTGTACTAAGTGGCAGAACTCAAGGCCGCGTTTTGCTTTGTTAGTAGAGCGTAGAAATGAAAATATTGTAATATATTTCAATTGAAAATATTCAATATTTCATATCTTTGAGTGGGGATCGAAGCCACAACTGTCACGTTAACAGTCACATGCTTGTGCCTCTGCTCCACGACAGGTCTCCGCCACGAAAGCATTGTTCAATTTATGTAATATACTGTAACTATTTATAAAAAAAGTTTTAGAATAACTATTTGTAAAACTCGTTGTATTTCGTTAAAATTAAAATTAAATTACATAAAAATAATAGAAATTGAAACCACATCGCTGTCA
Source organism: Eueides tales michaeli (assembly GCA_018249855.1). NCBI lineage: Eukaryota > Metazoa > Arthropoda > Insecta > Lepidoptera > Nymphalidae > Eueides > Eueides tales. Next base: position 8,834 of record DWMZ01005506.1, on the reverse strand, counting down.
CACTGCTTTCACAATACTGTCATGATCGTAATTTTGAATTTATAAAATTAAGAAAGATTATGCCTATTAATCTTATTTATATATATTATATCATTCAAGATTTTTTACGAGGAGATGCCTTATCATTTGGCCCACTGAAGGGTTGGCACGATTAATGATATTCGCTTTATTCGCGAAGCTACATACTCTAAAATTGAGAATTTCGTTTATGAGTTTGGGTATATATATATATATATATATGTATATATATATATATATATATATATTTACTTAATACATGTATTTATAATAGTATAGATAATAATAAAGAAAGAAAATATATTTTTTCTTTATTATTATCATTATTTATACTTATTCTATGAAATTTCAACTATTATATCGAGAAACAATAATTATTAACTAATTCTATATAGATTAATCTAAGGCATGACAAAATTGAAAAAATATTAGATAATACCTACTTGCGGCGGTGAAGTGGTTTATGTCGCTTATTAGCTAACATTAATGGTGAACAGTACGGCAAGGCAAGGTCAAGAGCAAATGTAGTAAAACATTTTACGTCTTACGCTGTATAAATACGAATACGAATATCGGTGCCATTCGCTAGCTTCAAGTTTTCGGTTATATTGATTCGGAAATTCCAAATGTTGTTGTTCACTGTTTCAAAATTAACTTCCCCTTTAGAAGGGTTATGTGAGATCTATGAGATAAACTAATTTTATAAACATGAGGCCTGTCGTAGCGCAGGGGCACAAGCGTATTGACTGTAAACGTGACAGGTGTTGGTTTGATTCCCTCTCGAAAATTAAACATTTAATATTTTCATTTCATCGCTCTGGTAACAAGTCAAAGTGCGGCGCTGTGTTCCGCCACTCAATACACAATGCTTCAAAGTCAGCGGAAAGTAATGAACGGAATGAAGTGTCTGAACACTAGATTTCCAATTTCTCTTTGTCTTTCCTGCAAATGTAGAATGCAGCGTGAAAGTAAAAATACAACATGAAAAGTTCGTTTGGTTGAAAGCGTGTAACTCAGGAACGACGGGCTCGAATTCGGAATTTATTTCTTTAGTGTAGGCTATTGTTGGCTATATTATAATATGTTAAACTTTTCGATATAACTTTACACAACATTTAACTATTCAAATAACGGGAATAACCCCAGGTAATAGCTAATCATTTATAATATTACATCATTATTAAATTAGCATCAAATACATTGATATTGTTTTCAAAAAATAATCGTTCAGATGGTGTAGATTAGGGAATAAAAATATTTTAGTACGTTCTGAACGTATGGCTTATAGGTGAGAGCACTTGGACGGTTTCCAAACGGCGTGGGTTCAAAACCGTTTTATTCGTTCAAATTCATATTCTTCTAAATAAGTATTATTAATATTATTTTTATTCAGAATTGATTAACGCTGAAGGAAAATTATATTTGAAATTGTATATATATATGTAAATGAGAAGTTTCTACACAATCATGTCCACTGTCTAATATGTAAAGGGACTAAATCTTAAAGTATAAAAGTTATATTTCCTATATTTATATAAGCGTTCATCTTTGGAACATTAAAGTAATGTCAAATATTAATATTACATTTGAGTGTCGAATTCCAGTCGGTCTCAATATTCGGACTAACGACGACCGAACGAACGTGACAAAAGGTATATCAGAGGGGACACTGTGTTTAAAGTAAGGGTTAGTATTTCGTTCATTCAGGTTGAAATTACCTCTTCAAGTTGAAAAGAGATGGATAGAGAGGGGAGATTACAGACAGACAGCTTGTATGCCTAGATATTTATGAATGTCTATGGTATGCAAGTGATGTAACATTTAAAAAGCTATTGCTATTATATATATATAAAAATATCGTTACACATTTTCTACTTGTACAAAAGAAATGTTGTTTCAATAAACGTTGTTAGGATTAATTATTTCAGACATAGATTTTTTTTTAAATCTTAGTGTAATATCTATGAGCTAATAATTAGAATATGGGAAGATCTATGAAAACATTACTGATTTATTTATCTACAAACGTACCTTGATTTTGGAATCCTCTATACATAATTGAATAATGTAACTTAAGTGTAACTTATCTCAATTACATTATTAGATCACTGAATACAAAAATAATCTAAATGATATCGAAAAAAATATCAGAATTAGTCCACGAAAACGAATTTGCAAGCAACAATTTTACAATAAAGCCAAGAAATTTAGTTAATCCAAATATTCAAAGAAGATTGATCATACAGGGTCAATGATTATCGAAACATTTAAATTTATGTAAATTTTATATTTAACCATTACAATGCTCAATGTCTTCCTATTCAAAAAAACGTATTACTTAGTTGTGTCGGCAATATTGCGTATTGTTTACATATTAAAGTTAAAATGTAGAAATTGACTCATTTTTTTCATGGTGGCATTTTGAAAGTCAGTCATGGTCCTACTGGCCTTGCCAACATTATTAAAAATCGTTGGTTGAATTAATTTTAATTTACCAAACTGGACTGTTTGTCTTAGATAGTGTTCTAAATACCATATAGATGTTCTAAATACCCATAGGCATTCATCATGATCATTGTTTTTAATGTTCATATTAAGACCTGCTTTTGAGAAAAATAACTAAGATTTTCTATATGCATAAGATATTCGCCATTTACGTTAATTCCATAACTTTCATATCATAATTTAAAATATCCTCGAACGCTATGGATACATAAGATAAAAAATAACATGTGTCTGACTTTCATATCGTTGTATAAGATTAAACCTATGACTTAGTATCATTTTCGATTAAATATCACAAAACCTAAATACACCTGTAGACTTGATACTTTTGGCGAACTGCCCAAGTCTCAATCGCATCTAGAAATCCAGAATAAAACAACCTATTCTGGATTTCTCAAAATTATAGACAAATTATTAATCAATAAGTTTTAGGGTACCCCGAAGAGTATATTTTGCCACTTTAATTAGCGCTCGTGAATTATGAGAAAGCTCTAGATTCGATAGAACTCCATGCTACGAAATTGAAATGTTTCTTGAGAAGTTACATTTAATACTCAGACCTTCCATAGAAAATACACCATTTCCTCTGCCGTGAAATTTTTCATTTATTTAAGAGCCATACTAATATTTAACCATATTCTAAGCTTGGCTCTTCTCTCTCTCTTTTGGCTTGGATTATATCGGTTCATAAAAACTCTCTTTACTTTAGACTCAGTCAAAACGAAGCACAGATAAGATGTGACAGAACCTGAAGAATGACTATTACCAATGGGAAGAGACGAGATGATGTCATTTTAATTTGGAATCCACATGGCAATTTTTGATATAGACGCCTAAAAAGGTTAATTCCCTAAAGTAAATAACCCCAATAATGATAATATACACTTAAAATATTAATGTTAATTATTTTTTATTTATTAATATATATTTTGTTAGGTGAAGTTATTGCAATGAAAGCTGTATATAAAACGGTGTACTGACCTTTTGTAGGTCAACTGTTAATGTATTACTCATACTGATAAGCTATCAATTCACGTCTGTTCAGTCACAATCGGTTACATATTTAAAATAATGCCGTTTAATGTTATTGCCTAACAATGGCTTTATAATATTTAATATGCGAAATTTGTTACTGAATGAGAAAAATGAGTATGGTGTTGGGTACGATTCTTATACGGCAGATTTATATTTTTTAATTACCTTGCTCTGGTAGATATTCTGTTACTCATACAATATTCTATGTTCTAATTTTTATTGGTTTCTTCTGCCTAATTTGAAGCTGAAAATAACTATGTTACTAAATGATGGAAAACGTGCCTATATAACATGGGTGCGTCGTGAAATAGTAATGAAAGTTGCTTGTAAATAACTTTAATAATTGATATTATATTTTAAAAATATATTCAATAACTATCTACCTAGAAAGAATATTTATTTGTGCATCGAATACTTATCTATAATATTTTTCTTCTTTCACTGTTCAAGCAGCTTTAATATATTTTAAGTTTTGTTAACTAGAAGAGCTTTCGCCATCTACTCATACTTATCTAATTTTTTTTGATATTTGTCCAAGATCTTCGTTTTTACGAACAAAACCGTGGCAAGTTGTGCTCCGCTTGCAACATTATAAAATGCGGTTGACACTATTTGAAGCTACTACATTACTTATTTTATTATGCAACAAACACCTCTTTATGGAACCAAATTCCATTTAAAAATATATATAAATCTTACATAAATTTGCGTTTCATTTAGTTTTTTAGTTCAAAATAAGCAAAATAAAATACTATAAGTTACTGAATACTTTTTATTTTCGGCCTACAGCTTAAGATAACTAACATATTTTTTTTAGCTGTACCCCGCACGAGGCACGGTAGGCGGAGGGAACCCGGGAACCTAGTGTTAAGACACTTCGTTCCACTTCCGTTTCCCACTTTCCGCCGAGATTGAAGCATTGCGTGTTGAGTGGCGGAACTCAACGCCGCGCTTTGCCTTTATACTAGAGCGAAGAAATGAAACATTAAATATTTAAATTGGAAATATTAAATATTTCATTTTCTCGACTGGGATTTCGAATCCAAAACCTGTCGGTTACAGTCACACGCTTGTGCCGCTGCGCCACGACAGGCCTCTATATAACAAAATATGGATATAATATGACAAAATTACATAATAAGAAATATATACTAAATTTTATACACCTGGTATTACAAATTTTAATTCGCGTTTGTATGTAAGTAGGCCGTAGTCACTTTTACGACTTTTGTCACAGTCACGAGACTTGCTGCGAATTAAGTAAACTGGAACCAGTTGGTGACCATGTGACCAGGTGAGCTCACCACCTCATGATCAGATTGAACAACATATTATTAATTATTTAATTTACTATTATACTTCTTAGTCAACTATATTTGAATAGCTTGTATGTAAATACGATTGTTCATATAAATGTAAATTTTATTGTAAGAAGAATTTATTATCTTCATTTACAATGGAAATAATTTACCTAATATATTTAAATTTATCGTATACTATATTTTTAGTTTCAATTTTACTGTTACCTGTCTACTTTTACGCCTTACGCCTTGTTAGGCAAGCGCTGGTAACAACCAAAGCGAAGAAATAAGAGCATTTACTATATGTGGGGATCGAACCCACGTTGTCACGTTGTCGCGTTTACAGTCATACACCTTTGCCACTGCGCTAGGATAGGCCTCAAAAAATATATTTTAATTTTACTCTGAAAAATTGTCATGCTTATTGTAGCATTATCATATTCATTTTAGGGTCTTTTTGTCTATAGTTTTATGTCTGTACATAAATACTAAGTAGCAATAGGATACTGTTGTCAATCATTGTAAACGCTTTGAAAAAAATAGATTAAAACTCACTAATATTAATGAGTATTATATTTACACGAACCAGCGACGTTCTGCTATTTAGTAGCCATGATGTGATTATATAAATCGCCGACTTAGAGTGTAAGCCTGCTCAATCTGTTTTTTGTCATTATGTACCCGAACATTTTTATCCTAATTGACGTAATAAATGAAACTTAAAAAAAACATAATTTAAAAATCTTAGTTTCACGCTGTATCCCGCACTTGGCTGGGTTGGCAGAGGGAACTTGAGAACCTAGTGTTAAGACACTCCGTCCAACTTATGTTACCCACTTTTCACTTTAAAAATCCAAACTAAAAAATTAAAATGTTTATTTAAGAATAGTATAAATAATACAAAAATGTAATGCAATGTAAAATAAACACGGTACATATGATATTAATAAATAAATAAAAACATTTTTATATTGTTTATATTATTACTAACTAAACTTTTTGTTTGAATTCTACAAAAGCGTATTTTTTAGTCTTTTTTTGACATTTAAAGGTTCTCTTACATACATACATATATGTATATAGAAATAAATAAAGACAACTAAAGCTAATAAAAACATATTATAAATATACAAAACCGACCTTTTTTTTCATTTCATTTTAATTCAATTAAATGTAGAATATAAGGTTATATACGTATATGTTATATTTTCTAAATTAAATATTTTCAGTTTGAGGCCTATCATGGCACAGCGGCACAAGACGTGAGACTGTAACAGACAGGTTGTGGGTTCGATCCCCACTCGAGGAAATGAAATATTTAATATTTTCAATTTAAATATTTAATGTTTTCATTTCTTCGCTCTGGTAACAAGGCAAAAGGCAGCATTGAGTTCCGCCACCCAACACGCAATGCCTCAAATTCGGCGGAAACCGGGGAACGGAAGTGGAACGGAGTGTCTTAACACAAGATTTCCAAGTTCCCTCTCAACTCAACTACCCTGCCATGTGCGGGATGCAGCGTGAAGCTGAGTGAGTTAATTTTTAGGAATATATATATATATATATATATATATATATATATATATATATATATATATATATATATATATATATATATATATATATATATATATATATATATATATATATATATTATACAAAATAAGAAATTATAAATTATTACGTTGGTAATTTTTTAATTGCGTTGCGCGAGCAAATAGAGTTTATTTTAATCACTAGATTTTAGGATATAATTTTGAATCTAAATACTTTACCTTCCTCGGGACAACAAAATGCCGTCCCGCGTTTCCTAAATCTTACAAAAATGTACAATAAAATCCTTAATAAGAGCATTACTAAAATTCCTACAGTGGAAAAAATTTAAAGGTATTCAGCATAGAAAGCAAGAGTAAGTTAATATTAAATCACTATATAACCTTACCCTCTCCTTGTTCCCTAATTTCCTTTTAGAGTGTTAGGCTTCTTCTTTCTTGTGAAAGAAAAGGCAGCAACGATGAGTATTGAGGCAGTAATATCCCTATCCGGTACTTCTCTCCTTTTTTTTATGGATAAGATACGGCAAACGAGCGCACGGGTCACCTGATGGTAATTAACCACCGCCGCCCACGGCCCAGAACACTAGAGGAGCTACAGGTGCGTTGCCGGCCTTTAAGATGAATGGGGCCCGACAGTACCCAATGTGAAACGCAGTGTCCGAAGCCATTACTTTACGGTTTTATATGGTTTTGAATGCCGGGGGTGGTAATGATCCACTCGAGTCTGCCCATGCGTGTTGCCATTGTTGACAACGTGACTGTCCTATACGTACTTTAGTCACCCCTTACAATTCCATCAGTACCAGGGTGATCTATTTTAAGCCTGAATCACACGGCTAACCTCTCCGAGCTCATTACCAAAAAGTTAATGCTGTTGTTGTGAGGATTTTGAAAAAGCCAACTGGAATGAATATGCTGACTTTATAAAATGTCGCGTTTATAGTTGCACGCTAGTGTCCCTGCGCCATAACACTGAAAAAGCATTCTTTGACTGTGTAATTTTATCTCTTTTGTACTAATCTCCTTAGTGTTTCATAAAACGAGACATTGGCAAAGTAATCTACTACTACTCACCTGGCACGCTCGGATTGCCATACATAAATAAACAGAATAGTGACAACAAAATAATTCGTTTGGAATTTACGTGTGGGAGAGTCACGTTATCAGCAAAGACAACACGCATGGGCAGCTCGACCGCATCATTACCACGTCATAAGTCTTTCTTAAGTTTCCGTGCCCCAAAGGAAACTCTCATAGGACAATTTGTTCGTACTTCTTTCAAGACTTGTCTTTCTCTTATATCAAAATCGCGTGGGAGTATCAAGGTGAAATAAATATTGAATACTCAGGTCTACGGCTACAAGATTTATAAATAAAGTTGCTGCATTTTGTTTTAAGCTCGCTGCATAATCAAAACTGATTTGGTACTTCACGTGACCTAAAGTTATAAAATTTAGCATAAAATGATTACTTATAATACAAATAATGTTTTTTAAAAATAAAATACTAAATTAATTTATTTATAATTAATTTCAGCCAAAATAAGAAAAATATTGGTGTTCATCCTTTTAATGAACGTACTTGACTTCGTTCCTCTTTAAATATCCCTTTGAAAATGGCATATGAATCCTATCCTCTACTAATTAGTGCACTCTAGTATATATCGAGTAATTATCTATGTAGATCTAATGACTAACAGAATTATAAGTTATAGCTGGAAATTGAAAGAATCCAAGCTATCTATAATATTTAGATGGCAATATTAGCATATTTTAATTTGTATGGTAATATTCTAAATAACGAAAATTAATTTTGTAGTGAGCTGCGGGATTCCGCGAATTTAGAGACGCGGTCGTAGCGATTAGATTAAAACATCTGATTGGATAGGGTGAACTGTTGTTTTTAAATAACATAAATATATAAACTTCACACTGTATCTCATACAAGGCAGGGTAGGCAGAAGGAACCCCGGAACCTAGTGTTAAGACACTCCGTTCCACTTCCGCTTCGAGCATTGCCTGTTGAGTGGCGGAACTCAACGCCGCGCTTTGCCTTATTACCAGAGTGAAGAAATCAAACATTAAATATTTAAATTGAGAATATTAAATATTTCATTTCCTCGACTGGGGATCGAACCTCTCTCAACCCTCAGCCCTCTACCCTGCCTTGAGTGGGATACAGTGAGAAGCTAAAAAAAACATAAAATAAATAAGTCAAATATTTTGTTTATTTTATTGATTATTATCATTTATTATTTTGGTATCATGAAATGATATTATTTTGGTATCATATAATTCTATTGGTAATTTTTTATATTTTATATTTAAAATTAAATATTTTTCTGTGGATTTCAAGTAAATACAATTTGATATACACAGATGATTACAATTTCTAAGTCTATTTCTTTAGTGTTGACGAA
>DWMZ01005505.1:0-10902 GCA_018249855.1 Eueides tales michaeli | reverse complement strand
TTGTTTAGTTCGTATCGAGTGAATCGAGATAACCTCTCACGATCCGACAGTGATTTTTCTTTTCCCGTTCCTCTTCTATAGTTGCAGCTTCCATTTGTAGATCTTTAACGTTGAAAGTGTTATCTGACTTGATTTAGTTTTGTTCTATACTATTTTTATATATGGCTTCGTTCGTTTAGGCAAAATGAGGGAATTAAAAGTCGTGTATGTATGACACACATACACACACACACACACCCAAACGCACGCGCTTATACGCACATGCATAGGCGTGCATACACACACCTATACATTCACACACACACACGTGCGCACACACACACACACACACACACATACACATACACACTCACACTCACACATACACACACACACACATACACACACACACACATACACACACACACACATATACACATACACACTCACACTCACACATACACACACACACATACACACACACACACACATACATATACACACACACATACTAAAAGGCGCGCGCGCACCTATTTTCAGTATAAAGCACCAGGTAGGTTGCGTGACGAGTGGTGGAACACAACGCCGCGTTTTATCTTTCAGTGTGAAGGATACAATCATTATCCTTTTGGGGATCGTCGAGTAAAATCTGGAAATATGTTTTACATGAGTACATTGGAGTAATATTCTATACATTATGACTTTAACATGATCATAAAATTTCACTTTTAAGAGTATTATCGTTATAACAACAGCTTTAACAACTGCGTTAGAACAATAATCGTAAAGTAACGACTTAGTTTGACTTTTAATTAAAATTAATGTTGTATCGAAACAAGATGAAAGCAAAAATATGTTAAATCGATTAATTAATTGTTCAATATTAAGGAGGAGACTAAGTTTGTGTATTTTTTTAAGTTTTAAGAGTGTTTCTTTGTTTTTTTTACTATAGCTTCACGCTCGTACTTCCTAGGCAGAGGGCACTTGGGAACCCAGTGTCAAGGTCTGTTCCCATTGTGACTCTTCCGTCACCGTAAGATAGGCAGAATACGTCACCATGCATTGCTTTTAGTAGGTGTTAATTGACTTTTTTTTAAAAAAAGAATATTATTCGCGCACGTGAGTTTACTTTTTTTTACTTAAGATATACAAATTAATTAGAGGTAACAGTAGTGATAACTACTATACACGCTTAGGCCGATCGTGTCTATCTTTTTTCTTGCTCTCGCGATTGTTTAAGGACGGAATAGTAATATGTTTATCGTAACGAGTGCCACTCATCACGCAATTCCTCAAGACTTCGCCAAGATACTTCCCAAAATGGGAATAGAGAATCATAACACTAGTCTCAGGCGGAACGTGACAATAAATAATGCTTTTTTGTGTAAGCTATCAACGTTTATCGTTACATACTCGTAAAACGTTATATAAAAAAAGCAAAAACAAACAAATGCAATATTACTTGAGGGAAAAAATAATAACCATACTATTATTTCTTATAAATTTCAACAAAACTGAAAATAAGACTTCATCTTAATAATCGCAGCATCCCTGTGGGGTCAGCGCGCCCACTCGTGTTCTCTAACACGAACGTTAATTAAAATATTACTACTCTGTCTATCAACCGCGCCTGACCACAACCATTACGTTTACCACGTAATGGTTGCTAGTTCGATTCCTACTTGAGACAATGCATTCTGTTCTTTTCCTCGTTCTGGGAACAGAACAAAAATGTTACTTAACATAATGTTCCCTTTTTTTCATTAGGTTCCTTGTAACGAATATGCTTTTTTTTATGGAAAAGACACGGTCAACGAGCGTGCGGATCGCCCGATGGTAAGTGATCACCGCCGCCCACGGCCCCGTGTAGCACCAGAGGAGCTACAGGAGCGTTGCCGGTCTGTCTGAATGGGCACTGGAGCCCGGCATTACCCAATGCGAAACGCAGTGGCCGAAGCCACTACTTAACGCCGGTTTTAAATGCCGGGGGTGGTAACAATCCGGTCGAGTCTGCCCATGCGTGTTGCTATTGCTGACAACATGACTCTTCCACTCGTACTTTAGATGTGCTGGATATAGCATGAAACTTAGCGAAATTCGTCCCTTTCGTTTAAGGGTATTATGCGGTTGATGGCGGGTCTTACTTGCTAGGGTCAAGCTATATAGCCCGATCAAGGACCGCAAGCGTAGGACGACTCGACTCCTGCAGGAGGTGCGCCAGTCGACAAAATACTCTCAAGGAGCCCCGTGACCTTATAATTTCCAAGTGAAATAGAGTATTTTCTTGCCAAAGCTCCATATATTTCTATAAAGGCCAATAGGCTTTATTCTAATTCTGGAGACAATGCGTTTTAAATGGCGGAACTCAACACCGCGCTTTGCCTCCCTCGAACTAAAAAGTGAAAATATAAAATATTCTATTATCTTTTAGGAATCGAATCCACGCCCTGTCGCGTTTACAGCCGCACGCTTATGCCTCTGCACCACAACAAGCCACTTTAATCCGGTAGTTCTTATATAAGACATAATATTTTTCCGTTCCAAACTAAATATAGCTGTTTCCAAGTACGTTAGTTGGCAAGTCGTTAAAATTATCGGCCAAGTTCGATAACTCTGGTGGACAAACTTTCTGTTTAAAGGAGATTTCGACCCACTTCCGTTATCAACGGGAAAAGGAAAAGATTGAGATAGTTCACTACACCATGTCTAGATATTTGCTATTGTTTTGAAGTAATATTGATGTGGATTTGTTTAGAAAACGTATAAAAAAATTAACGTAGCGGGATTTGAACCCGCTTCTCTTAGATACTCTACGCTACTCAGCTTCACGCTGTATCCCGCACATGGCAGATTCGGCAGAGGGAACTTGGGAACCTAGTGTTAAGACACTCCGCTCTACTTCCGTTCCTCACTTTCCGCCGAATTTGAGGCATTGCGTGTTGAGTGGCGGTACTTAACGCCGCACTCTTGCCTCGTTACCAGAACGAAGAAATGAAACATTAAATATTTAAATTGAAGATATTAAATATTCTTCGAGTGGGGATCGAACCCACAACCTGTCGGTTACAGTCACACGCTTGTGCCTCTTTTTTAGTTAACTCTTTTTTACCTGTGGGGTCGATTCTTTGGCCAAATATAAGACAAATGACATATTTTACTATAGTAAATAGCCTCACAAAATGAATGTTTCAATTCACACTAGTAGTTCTTGAGGTTATAAAAACTATATAGTATTTTGATTGAATTTACTATTTAATTTCTATTTGAGATTACATTCTATCATTTAGGAACCTGGGAACCTGAAGTTAAGTCACTCTATTTAAGAACTATTTCATATATTTTCAATTTAAATAAAATAAAAGTCCTAAAACAGATCTATATTAAGTGGTTTAGAAATTTATTACAATATTAACTGTGTTCATAAACTATATTAGACTTAAGCCTTACTTACTTTCTCCTTGAAACTTTACAACTTGAACAGGATCGGTAGAAGACGAAAACTTTTAAATTTCATTTAATTTGACTCATAACAACGTTAATTAGTTAAGAAAATCAACAAAACAGCCCATACTTTTGATATTATCTATAATATATAATATAATAAATTGCATGATATTTATCATGGCGAAGTGGCACAAGCGTGTGACGGTAAATGTGAGTTTGATCTTGTTGGTTGTGGATTCGATTTCCAAGATGAATATTTAATGTTTTCATATTAGCTCTAGGGATAAGACAACGCGTGGCGTTGAGCTCCGCCACTCAAGGCTCAATATCTCAAATTTGGCACAAAGAAACAAAGTGAGAGATAGAACGGAGTGTCTGACCTCTGGATTCTCTAGCTCCCTCTGCCTATCTTCCAGAGTGAGATGTATGTTACATGAGAAAATGTCGTGGTGCAGGGTCGTTGCGGATTCGATATCTAGTTTAGGAAATAAAATATTTAATATATTTATGGTAACTCTCTGGGGGACGAAACTGTCTCAATGAGAATGTTATGTCTTAACATAAGGTTCCCAGGTTCCCTCTAACTACCCTGCTATGTTCCGGATATAGCGTGAAGCTAAAAAAAAAGTTTTAACAACATTACTTTCAACCGACCTCATACATTAAGCTCCATTTTAGAATACCATTAAAATACATCTTTACTAGACAAAGCTTACAATTGTTGTTACCATAGACAATTAATCAAAATGTAGATACGGTACGTATTCCAAGGAGGTACGTTCATTCCACAGTGTGTGTGGGTCGAACAGAAGTAATAGCTCGGAGTTTCTCATTCTTTACCATTTACAACATTATTCTATTTTCTATCTTTGATTTTTTAGGCTAGTTATTAAATAAGTAGTATTACTTTTAATACTAAATTTAAAAACGTATAAAAATTTGGACCAAGCAGGATTTGAACCTGCGCCTCTTGAAATCGTCGAAATTTTTATACGCTTGTTACAACTTATTTATGTTTTTAGCATCTCTGTAGGGAGATTTTTACAAATTTCCGCTACCCAAAGATAATTAAAATTATCATTTGGCAAGAGAGAATGCTATTTATTAAATATTTTTACTATTTTTAAAGTGTTATTCCACACTTAGGAAAAAAAAACTAAATTTTTGCTATTTTTTTCTTTCCTAAGTGTGGAATAACACTTTAAAAATAGTAAAAATATTAGTTTTAAGTTACTTATTTAATAATAAATTAAGATTTTTTTTTCTTTTTTTATACTTTCACGCTGTATCCCGCATATCAGAGTATTAACAAAACACGTTGTTTCTCGTTTTTCACTACATTATGTAGGTAAGTTGTTACCTTATTATCTTACTAGCGGCCTTTGCGCGGCTTTGCCTACTGTATTTGTTACTATATTATAGCGAAAATATAAATAGCCATTACATAAATTATAGCCTATGTGTTATTCTGATGTACATATATTTAAATTATATTTAATACTGTAAATTTGAGGCCAGTCGTGGCGCAGCGGCACAAGCGTGTGACTGTAACCGACAAGTTCTGGGTTCGATCCCCACACGAAGAAATGAAATATTTAATATTTTCAATTTAAATATTTAATGTTTCATTTCTTCGCTCTGGTAATAAGGCAAAGATCGGCGTTGAATTTCGCCACTCAACACGCAACGCCTCAAATTCGGCGGAAAGTAGGGAACGGAAGTGGAACGAAGTGTCTTAACACTACGTTCCCGGGTTCCCTCTGCCTACCCTGCCTCGTGCGGGATACAACGTGAAGCTAAAAAAAAAAGTGGGACTGTAGACCCGAATTTTGATACTAATTTCAACTTGTCACCTCCACGCAATCTCAAATAAAAAGCTCTTGACAGACGAACAATCTTATAAATATATATAAACAATACATTAAAAGCTCCATTTTTATCTGTTGCAATACGGAATTCTAAAAAGAAAAAAAAATACTTACCGCCCTTACAATCCATTACATTCTCCTAACTACTCTTCTTACAATATATATAAATAAAGCTCGATCAATTTTAAGCCTATCGCTAGTTACGTCTAAATTGTTTCGAATGTTTTGTAACTGATTAATATAGTGTTCCTTGTCCTTTGTTCTTCGATGATAAATGTTTTCATTTTGTTCCCTACTTCTCTGTATTAGTACGGGGATTTTTTTTTAATAGGTAGTTGTATATATGTAGAATGCTTAATATTAACCTTCTACACAAAAATATGTGTTATATGTTTGAGCTGTCAGTCTATCTGTTTGTATGTAGCTCCTAAATAAATGAAGTGACTTAAGTTGATATATATATACATATATATATATATATATATATATATATATATATATATATATATATATATATATATATATATAAATATATATATATATATATATATATATATATATATATATATATATATATATATATATATATATATATATATATATATATATATATATATATATATATATATAAGTATAAATTTTGGTTAAGTAGTTGTTCAAAAGTATAGCAGTGTTTATAGCTCTCTTATAGTGTATACTATTAAGACGGTTACAAAATAAAATTGTTCAAATAACTACGAGTATATTAGCTTTTACTAGCGTTAACTTTGTTTTATTTACGCTGTATCCTGCAAACGACCTGGGAACCTAATATTAAAAACACCGTTCTCCATGAACATGCTTTCGTTCCCTTTTTTCCGCGGTATTGTCGACGCATTGCGTGTTAACTGGCGAAGTTTCTGGTCAAAAATCTGATGTTTCTTGTAAATTAGTAGTTCACCCGAGTGGGAATTGAACCCACAACGATCGCATTTTCATTTCCTCCCTCTGACACCGATCATAATAGTATCTTATCTTACTTCTTACTAATTTTATAAATGCGAAAGTTTGTACGGATGTGTGTATGTTTGTTACTCTTTCACGCAAAATTTACTGAACGGATTTTCATGAAACTTTGCAGTAATATCGCTTCGATATCAGAATAACATAATATACACACCAATTTAAAAAAAAAAACTTTTTTATCATTGGAGTTATACAAAGATAATTATAGGTAGATTACTGTAGGATTAATACTAAATTTAAACTTTCCTAAGTGTGGAATACCACTTTGAAAATAGTAAAAATAGTGTAGGATTATTTATCTTAAATAGTTGTAAATAAAAGTCCGCGACAGCGTATATCTATGTTTTATGTGTAAGTCACTATGACCAAAATAGTGAACGCAGACGAAGTCGCGGTTAACAGCTAGTTTGAAAATAATTTCTTTACATTTCAAGATCACAGGTTCAAACATCGAATTAGATGTTATAATTTAATTTAGCCCGACCTTGTAAGCTAATTTGGCAATGACGATGTTTCTTGTTAAAGGAATGAGTCATTGATAATATTCATAAAAGTAGACAGTTATTGTTTAATAATATACTTAATTTTCTATACGAACTAGAGATATGCGGCTTCGCCCGCTTACTATTTAAATAGAAAAAAAATCTTTACACATATTTCGCAGAGGTTTATAGGTTAATGGTAAGGATTACGGATTTACGGGCGTAGACACTCATTCTGTAAGAAATAAACTGTTAGTAAATAAGCCTTTTGTGGCACAACGGCTCTAGCTTGTGACTGGATACGCGACAGGTTGCGGGTTCAATCGCCGCTCGAAGAAACGAAATAATTAACATTTTCATTTCTTCTCTTTGATAGCGAGACAAAACGCGGCGTTGAGTTCCGCTACTCAACACGCAATACCTCAAATACGATAGAAAGTGGAGAACGAAACGAAGTATCTCAATTTTAGGTATAATACCATAAAATGCGGGATACAGCGTGAAATTGAAAAAAAATTATCATTTCTTATCATACTAAATTTAAAAACGTATAAAAATTTGGACGAAGCAGGATTTGAACCTGCGCCTCTTGAAAACCGTTCAAGCGCTCTGACCACTAAGCCATCCGACCAAATGGATGCATGCAATGGACGGATGGCTTAGTGGTCAGAGCGCTTGAACGGTTTTCAAGAGGCGCAGGTTCAAATCCTGCTTCGTTCAAATTTTTATACGTTTTTACATTTAGTATTTTTCTTTCCTAAGTGTGGATTAACACTTTAAAAATAGTAAAAATATTTCTTATCATGTTAAGTATAGACTTATAAAATTTTAAAATCAATGCCCAACTCTACAATATCATATAAAAAAATGAAGCAAAATATATATACAATAAATTTATCACAATCGCCTTTCCATTGACCGACTTGGTAACTATTTGAGTGTAGTTGAAAGCGTTCCACGTAATTGCATTGGAAACTCATTAGCGGGTGCGAAATACTGATTCGTTGCTGGTTTTGTGTTTGAAAAAAAAAATGCTTTAAAACGAGGCCAGCTGAAGCATTGCTATTTAGCAAGCCTAATTTATTCTAACGATGAATGAACTGTTCGGAATTCTATTGTGTTTTTGGCATTTGTTTTTGTTGTGTAGGTAAATATTGCATTGTAAGTGCGATATATATATAACAAGACAAAACGCGGCGTTGCTTCAATATGCAATGTACCTTAAATTCGGCAAAAACGGAACGATCTCTCTTTGGCCCGAAGCTTCTCCTTTAGATTTATTCTCCTTAAAATAATCCTAATACTATACGTTTATTTAGTTTATATATACCTGCAAAGTAGGGATAAAAGTAGCCTTATTACCAGAGCGAAGAAATAAAAATATTAAATACTTAAATTGAAAATATTAAATACTTTATTTCCTCGAGTGTGGATTTAAAGTCACATGCTCATTTCTCTGCTTCAGGGCTTTTCCCTCTGGTGTAGACCACCGTCTTAACCCTAGGTTACCGAATTCTCTCTGCCTACCCAGCCATATCTATACTGTGTAAGCTGAAAAAAAACCCAATAAAAAACTTCAAAAGAGTACAAACAATATACTAAATTAAATGGTTTCATTCGTTCTATATGCGCGCGCGCATTTATAACCTCTTTGTTCTAACGAGACGTGAAATAGCCATTCGATGTTAAGTGACCCGATTCTAGGTCAAAATGTACATACAAAACAAACTTCCATAGAAATTTTATTTACTGTTCATTGAACTCTTGGATGTTATGTTAATTTTTATTCGGAATTGGATTATTTGAAGGATTACTAGTGTTTTTTTTTATTAGTGACTAGTGTCTTTGTTCTATTTTTTTTATATGCAGGCAGTGTAGACAGAGGGAACTTAGGAACCTAGTGTTAAGACACTCCGTTCAGCTTCCCACTTTCTACCGCTTTGCCTCATTAACAGAGGGAAACATTAAATATTTCATTTCCTCGAGTGGGAATCAAACTCACAACCTGTCGTTGACAGTCACACGTTTGTGCCCCTGCGCCACTATAGGTCTCAATTTTTACAGATTACTATTTTTTATATTTAGTACTCCTAAAATTGTTATTTCATTTTTCTATATAAAACCAAATTTGGATTAAAGTGGAGAACGGAGTGTCTAAACACTACGTTATTTATGCCTATTCTATAGAGTTGAAAGGTTTGAGGTCGAAAATAATGTTGAAAATCGTACCTAAATTGGAATCACACATTTGTAACCAACAAGAAATAGTAAAAAAAACTAATTCAATTTGAAAAAAAAAATACATCTTCAAAATAACTTTTGGTATGTTAAATTATATTGTATAATGACATTTAAGATGCGCCGGTTCAAATCCAAACGCATTCAAAATTTTATATCTTTCTCACTGTTGTTCACATTTTATAGCTTACTCTTGAAATAGAAACCCTTAGAAAATAAAAATAGACTGACCAAACGTGCGCCTACGCATTCAATTCAAATATACTTATTTACCTTCTTTAGTACTACAATATTAGACCGTCATGGCGTAGTGGCACAAGTGACTGTTAATGCGGCGGTAATGAATTCGAATTACACTTGGGGCGATTAAATATTTAATATTACCAACACGCAGGCCTGTCGTGGCGCAATGGCATAATCGTGTGTCTGTAACCGACAGGTTCTGGGTTCGATCCCCAGTCGAGGATATGAAATATTTAATATTTTCAATTTAAAAATTTAATGTTTTCATTTCTTCGCTCTGGTAATACGGCAAAGCGTGGCGTTGAGTTCCGCCACTCAACACGCGATACCTCAAATTCGGCGGAAAGTGGGTAACGGAAGTGGAACGGAGCGTCTTAACACTAGGTTCCCGGGTTCCCTCTGTCTACCTTGCCTCGTGCAGGGATACAGCGTGAAGCTAAAAAAGTAATAAAGAAAAAAAAAATAACACACACTTTCAAAAAGGTAATGAAGCGTCTTATTGTGAACGGAATATCTTATCACTAAATTACTTCTGTCTATCCTGTTTAGGAATACAGTGAGAAACTAAAAAAAATATTCAAACAGTAAAAAATCGTTTGTTTCATATCTACTCCAAGGATTATATTTAAAAATTAACGTTTTCCTGATCTGGACGACAAAAGGCGGCGTTGAGTTCCGCCGCTCAACGTACAATATCTAGTTTTGTAGTATTTAATTTTACAGAAATAGAATGCTATGTACCTATAGGAGATATTTTATAAATATATGCTCTTCAGAAATGTGTGCATATCCATAATTATGTCTACAATTATTGGACCAATTTTGATAAAAAATTTGACTGTTTCCAGATAAAATACTCGTAAGATATGACTTTTGCTTTTCGAGAATTTTACACATAAATATAAAAATAGCATAAATCCAAATAAGTAATAATATAATTTCAAATATCACAAATACAACATAACCCCCTTCTCATAAGGTCGGTTAATACAAAGAAAATACACACATATATAAGTGCGCCTACGCATCCAGTTGGTACAAGTCGGTACAAGGAGTTTATCAAATTATCACGTACGCTATAATTTTCGTTTTTACGATCACATAATGATTTACCTTTACAATGTTAGTAGATTGGGTCAAATATCGTTACTCTAGTTCCGAGATAAAGCGTCAATATTAGCTTTATAGAATAATTTGGTACTTTTCAATTCTTTGCTCCGGTAACAAGGTAAAAGCGCGGCGTTGAGTTGCGCAACTTAGCACGTAATGCCTTAAATTTGGTCATGTGCGGTATACAGTATACATTTAAAATAAAAAAGGTATTAAAATGAGGCTGTTGTAGCGCAGAGGCACATGTTGTAGCGCAAGGACTGAAGACGCGCAAAACTGACAATAGAAGGTTCCTAATAAGAATCAGGTGTAGAATACAGGTTCCCAGGTTCCCTCTGTCTACCCTGCTATGGGCTTGATACAGAGAGTTTTATTCCAATATTTATATAATAATAGACCTATTATGTATTTCCTTTCAGTTTTGTTATAATATAAAATATTATTAATTTAATCATATGAAGCAAGTCATTAATCAATATGATTTACAGCATATAAACATCTTAAACATTTTATATGTAACGATTCATATATCA
>DWMZ01005504.1:0-10902 GCA_018249855.1 Eueides tales michaeli | reverse complement strand
CCGGTTCAAATCCCGCTACATTCAAACTCTTTATACGTTTTCTTAATAAATATCATTATAGAACTAATTGAGAAGTTGTTTTGAATTATAGTTTATTTTTTTAAGAACAATTTACTTATAAGAACAATCTGCACAAGTGTGTTACTGTCGATTTCCACTAGAGAAAATGAATTATTTATTAATATTTTCATTTCCTTGTTCTGATAATAAGAAAAAACGAAACATTGAGTGCCTGCTAAATAGAAAATACTATAGCATAAGTGGTTTTTTAAATAAATACTTGACTTCTCTGACAGCAGTACTCAACACCATGCTTACAACACGAGAGAAATAAATGATAAGTATATATGAACCAACAACCATCACAAACACGCACACACCTTTACACAAACATATATTCCTATTTCATTTAGCTTCACAACAACACATCATCAACACTCACAAGACACACTACAACAGACAGCAAAAAAAAAAAAGTCCAGAAAATTCCCCCAAAAATGTTGGTAACAACACTTGGGGCCCCCACGGGCCCGCTATTATTCATGCCATTACGGGCTCTACACAGACATCAAAGTCGGACCCCGCCCGCGCGTACACCCAGGAGACTACATTGTTTGATTTTTATTATTATCTCACCGTAGATGATGTATTTACATTAGCCGTTTACTTTGAAGTTATGAGTGAAACGCAAATTTATCCGGATTCAGATATTTGTATAAATAATAATTGATATGTTAAGGATGTTTGTTTGTTTGTTTTTCTTTGGTAATTATTATTTTTTCTTTATGTATATTTTAAAATATATTTATAAGATACATATGTGTAACAGTCTCAAGTCTGTGGTGCGGAGGTACAATTGTGCGACTGTAGACATTGTGGGTTCAATCTTCACTCAAGGAAAGAAAATATTTTATTTGTCTGGTGAGAAGAAAAAGCGTTCAGCGTTGAGTTCCGCCGTTCAACACGCAATGCCTCAAATTGAGCGGAAAGTGGGAAACGGAACGGAGTGTCCTAACATTAGGTTGCCAACTTCGCCTCATCCTACCCCCCTACGTGCGGGATACAGCACGAATTTAAAAAAAGCGTCTCTTATTTTTAAATTAGTATATTATAGAACAATTTTAAGAAATCTTTTTTAACTTCTACATGATCATTTGCCTCCTGGTTCAATATAAGCGCTATATATATAAAATTATATGGTACTTGAAATTATTACGTACTACATTTTTTCTTCTTACCACCTCTAAAGGAAGATCTTATAAAGATTTGTTGTACTCAGATTATTCACAACGGTAAGCAGATTTAGCTTATTTTAGCCGAGATCAAAATGTTGTTGACATTTGTTTATTCATGCTAATTTTAATATAATTCAAATATTCATGTTTTTAAATGATATTTATGTACAAAATGTTTCCCTTTTTCTCTTTTAACAAAGATCGTATATTAAATAATAAGAAAATTAAATTTCACGATTATAACACATTTTAAATAAAACCAATTTGACCAGATTAATCAAGTATATTGACTATTGTACATTATAGCAACCCGACGTTTCTAACACTTAGCAGTCACCTGTGGACACTGGTCTACCCGTAACATTACAATATTCAATACGCGATTAAACGCATTTATTTTGAAATGTGTAAAAATCATGAAAAATAATGATCATATTATTTAATCACTTTTTTTTCAACAATAATGCATTAAAATAGAAAAAAAAGCAAACATTTTATACACTAATACCATTTATAAACAACAAAATTAACATCAACGTATACAATCCTGATTCCTAAACAGTAGTGATAATAAATATCGTTCACAGTATCGATTGCAAAAATTCATTTGACAATCCACAAATTTTGACACAAGGGTAGGTGCTTACTTAGTTAATATTAGAAATGGACATAAAAGGGGTAACATAATCATTTTTCAATTTACCAAAATCTATAATATATTATAGAAGCTATTCCCACAATTTCCTATAATAATTTGGAACGGTCTATCAATACACGAACACATCACGTGCCGACATTGTGTTGGTTACGCATGAATAAATATGGATGGCGATACTAATAATACTTGTAGTATATACTAGGATGGTGCATAGGTGATTAGGTAGGCAGAGGAAACTTGGGAAATAAGTGTCAAGACACTGTTGTGTGCCATTTGTCAACGAATTTGAGGCATTGCGTGTTGAGTGGTGGGACTCAACGCCGCGCTTTGCCTTGTTACCAGAGAAAATAAAAGAAAATATTAAATGTTACATTTCCTCGCGTGGGGATCAAACCCACAGTCTGTCGATAAGTTTTCTTATATACATATACTCTTTATTTAATGATAATACAGTTATTTAACCACACTTCGATTATATAAGGCTAAGATCTATATGAGCTGTTCATATAAGCCATATGTACACCTATAAGCCTCGACAAAATCCAAAAATTAAATTTTTCTATAAAACTGCTTATACAGGCACAAACAAAAAAATATATATAACTACTTTGTCATCTCTTGTTAAAATATATCTTATACTTTTAAAACACACTATCGCTATCCTCACAAACTACCCACACACACACACATATACACACAAACCCACACACACACACACACACACAAGAAATTGCACTATCAAAATTTCAACGTTTGTTTTCACATTTCTAATGTAATTCAATACTGGGAGCACTATAGGAGGGTGGAATATTGTGACAGATGTCACGTCAGTACTACGGTCACCGTGACACGGGGACACGCGTAATCGATATGCTGACTATATTGACATATAGACAGCATCTATAGAGTATAGACTATATAGTTTTAATAGGTCGATTGTGATAAAACTTTTATGTAAAAATAATGGTAGAAGATAAAAATTAAGGAACTATATGTAACAAAACTAAGTTGAAATTATAGATAAATGGTGTTTTATTAAATACTTTACGGCGGGTAGACAGAGGGAACTTGGGAACCTAGTGTAAAGTTCTCGTTTTCGTTAAGACACTTCCGTTCCCCAGTGACCTCGTTACCGACAAATTTTAGAAGCATTGCGTTTTGAGTGACGTAACTCAATGCTTACCTGACCAGGTGTCCACGACAAGCCTTAAAATTATATATTCATGAATTATATTACAATGATTTATCGATTATTATTTTTTTGCTATGAAAATATAAAATATTTCCGGTCTATTAAGAAACAAAATTAAAAACTGAACTGAATATGCGGAGAAAAGTGTAAACGTCATACATTACCGCCATTGCACAAGACGTCAAAATGCGTAGAAAATAAAAAATTACATTAAAGAAGAAAAATATATATTTTTATAATCTACAAATCAATGCCTTATATTATAGTATTTTCTCACCACTTATACAAAAAAAAATATAAATTATTACGTACATACACACAAAATCAATAAAACGTATTATTACGTACATACACACAAAATCAATAAAAAAAAATGAAAATGAACATCCGTACAAAATGAACACAGTATCTACTGTATTCAGTTACCAGCACCGTACCGGCTTTCCAACTTTTGCAAACAGTAACGTCGTAATATATTTGCGATGGGCTCAGCAAACACACGAGTGTGTACACTGTACAGTACGGTGTGTAGGCACGTAGGAATGAGATAGAGATTTCAGATATTATGTCGATAGTGCGGGGTTTTTTTTATTATTTTTCATGCTAGGTACTTCAAAAGGAGAAAAAGACCTAATGGCGGGATACAGCGTGAAAAAAAAAAGCATCGTCTTTTGATTTTTACAGTTTCACGTTGTATTCCGCACATGCAAAAATAAGGAAGAGAGAGCTTGGGAAACTTAGTCAACGAGACAATTAATTATCGAGAAAATGAAAATATTATATATCCATTTCCTCTAGTGAATATCGAATCGACAACCTGACGCATTTACAGTAAAATATACTAATTATATATATATAAAAATTGTCATATATCAAGTATCTGTGAGAAGTATCTCACAACTTAGAATTTTCAAAATCTAAAATTGTCTGTTAACAAATTAATAAAGTAAATACAATTTAGCTTCTCAAAGGACGAAATCCTCAAAAAATATGCCAGTAGCAGCGAAGCCTATCGCAGCACAGGGGCATAAAAAAGTGTGCTATAAACTGTTTCAATCGCGACAGGGCATTGTTTCGATCAACTCGAGGAAATCAAGGCAAAGCTCGCTGTTGAGTCCAGTCCCACAACACGCAATGCCTCATATTTGGCAGGAAGAGGGAAACGGATCAGTTCTTAACACTTTCCGGCCTCTACCTATCCCGCCAATCGCGGGTTACAGCGTGAAGCTAAAATAAAAACAATTTTATTCTATCGATAAAATAATCCACATCGAAACCCCACATCCCTATATAACAGCACGGTACAGTGAACAGATGATAAATTGGCTCCTTGCCTGCAGAGTAGCGGTTCCAAATTGATTGGGCCTCCGTAACTTTGTTACACCGTACATTTGAACAACGGTGATTCTTCTATTACGAACGCATTGAGTGTATTTTCTCGACAAGATTACTTAAAATGTTAATTAATGTGACTCTATTCTGTAAATGAAAACTTTATGGGTTCGATCTCCGAACCGTTCAAGATCCGTTCGGTTTTCAAGAGGCGCAGGTTCAAATCCTGCTTCGTCCAAATTTTTATACGTTTTTAAATTTAGTATCTTTCTTTCTTAAGTGTGGAATAACACTTTAAAAATAGTAAAAATAATAGTAAAATTTAATACTTTCGTTTTCCTCGTTCCGATATCAAGGCAATGCGTGGCGTTGAGTCCCATCACTCAATATGCAATGTCTCAATTTGGCGGCAAGTGGGCAACGGAAGTGTCTTGACACTAGGTCCTTAGGTTCCGTCTGCCTTCCCTCCTATACGCGGGATACAACTTACTATTACCAAAAAAAAAAAGTGGTGAAACTCAACGCCGCACTTTATCTCGTTGCCAGAAATAGAAATGAAATTAACATATATTTTATTTCCGCGAGAAGGCATCGAACCTACAATCTACAACAAATCGTTTAAATTATCATTAAAATCACCCAAAAAATATCCATATATAACCCCATTATAGGCTAAAACAAACAAAGTCCTTATAGAGTCGGATCTGATACAAGACCGGACCCCGTAGTTTGCGGAGCCGCCAGCCCGCAATGATACTGCACTTAATTAAGGAGCGCAAGTAAATATGCTGAGGTGTACACAGAATTAATGTCGACTCGCCAGTTTTACTTCAATGGCGAGCTAGAGAGGATATTACTTGCGATATGATTATATAGGTCTAAAATGGATACTTTAAAGACTGAAATAGTTGATAGTTTCTTTTTTTTTAGCTTCACGCTGTATGTTTTACGGGGCAAGGTAGGCAGAGGGCTCTTGGGACCTAGTGTTTATACACTCTTTTTCGTTGAATTTGAGCCATTACGTGTGTAGTGGTGGAACTCAACGTCGTACTTTACCTCTTTACCAGAACAAAGAAATAAAAATATCAAATATTTCAAGTCTTCAACGGGGGATTGAACCCAGGACCTATCGCGTTTCCAGACGCACGCCTGTACCTCTACGCCACGACGGACAAACGATATTTTTATATTAAAAAAAAACTTTTAATTTCCTTACTCTCTCTCTCTCCCTAGCACATCACTCGAGCTACGCTCGTTCCTTACAAGCAACGTCAACAGACCTCCACTGGCATAATTACTGACTGTCAGCAAATATGCCACTAACTAGTTCCGAGTTAAATGTTGACTGGACTCTGACTTTACAAATAGTGGATTTATATATGAATATAAAAAGTTAACTTACTTTCATATATTAGAAGAGAGATTCGGAGAGATGTTAGTGGTGTAACTCTCCGTTTTTTGCGATTTGCCTAGTGTTTTATATATGAATTATCTTTCTGAGTGACAAATTTGAACATCCAGATTGGATAAACATCGAAAGGCTCATATGTGAGAAGTATTTAATATATGTATAGCAATATAACTACAAATATTACAATTAATCTGCATATTATTTGTATAATTTTGTTAAAAACAGTATAAGCAGCCTCATTTGAGACTTATAAAGTAACTATAAATAAATCTGTATATTACTTAAGATACAAATCAAAAATTAAACATGCAAGAAGACACAACTAAAACAAATTGAGGTCTGTGGTGGCGCAACAACACAGACGTGTGATTGTAAACGCGACTCGTGAAAATGAATTATTAAATATTTTCATTTCCAAGCTCTAGTAACAAAGCAAAGCGCGGCGTTAAGTTGCAACACTCAACACACAATGCCTCAAAGTTGGCAATAAGCTGGGGGCGAAACCCAGTGTCTTAGGTTCCCATGTTCCCTCTGCCTACCCTGCCATGTGCGGGATACAGAGTGAAACAAGAAGACATAAACTTAATACTTTTTTTTTAGCTTCACGCTGTATCCCGCACAAGGCAGGGGAGGGCAGGGGAGGACAGGGGAGGCAGAGGGAACCCGGGAACCTAGTGTCAAGACACTCCGTTCCACTTCCGTTCCCCACTTTCCGCCGATTTTTGAGGCATTGCATGTTGAGTGGCGGAACTCAACGTCGCGCACCAGAGTGAGGAAATTAAAACATTAAATATTTAAATTGAAATAATTAAATATTTCATTTCCTCGAGTGGGGATCGAACCCAGAAGCTATCGGTTACAGGCAACGCTCGTACCGCTGCGCCACGACAGGCCTTAACTTAATACTTTAACACTTCAAATAAAAAAACAAAAAGACACAACTAAGTGACTCAACACTACACGAACTACGATAAATTTAAAGCATTCCACTCACCTGTACAATCTGATGATCCATTTCGGCGATAGCGCGCAACAGATGCGCCGTCCTGGCCGCCTTCACGAAGTCCCCGCATTGGCCTAACGACGCGCCCTTCGCGAAGAGCATACAGAATTCCGCCCTGGAGCCGCACACGCTTTTGCCTAGCGCCGTTTTCAGGGCTTGCTTGGCGTACATACGTTCAAAGCCCTATGGACGGTGGAAGTGAGATTTTCTATTTAATATATCTTAATGTGATCTTTGATTTTCGCGATCGCTATACATTTTAAACGAAACAAATTTAACCGGATTAATCGCGTATATTGAATATTGTACAACGATAAAATTCGAAGTCATTGTTTTTTTTTCGGCTTCTAGCAGAATATATAGAGAGGCATCTTAGGAACCCAGTCTCGAATGATTCGTTATATTTTTTTTTAATAATATCGGAAATTTGTATTTGCATAAATTAGTAGAATAATGAACTTCAAGACTTAACGGAATTTCATTTCAAATGGCACTTTTTTGAATCATCGAAAAATATACTAATGATCATATAAAATAACAATCCGTCTGCTGTGATTTATTACTGAATAATATACAGGTAAATACTTCTTCTTCTTAAATTATATTTACCTATATTGATTACCTACGTGTCGTCTTTTAGGCGATATAACGAGGTAAATTTTAACTTGGTGATAAAAATATTTCTCGAACCTGTGACCATCCATATCATTTTTACTATTTTTAATCAAGCTACTTCGAAATTGTTATACGCTTGATATAACTTATTTATGTTGTTAGCATCTCTGTAGGGACGATTTTTACAAATTTCCGCAACATATTAACAATACTTGATGAGAACGTATGGCTTAGTTGTTCAGAGCGCTTGGAAGGTTTCCAAGAGGTGCGAGTTCAAATCCTGCTACGTTGAAATTTTTATACGTTTTTAAAATTAGTATTCATCTATATCATAGTATATACAAAGTTAAGAAAACGTATACTTACAATATCAGGTTCGTACGGGTGACACAGGTCTGCACAAACCGTCAACAGCGTCTGTATACTCTCGCGCACTTCGCCCGCCTTCTCCGCCCTTGCTATGGCACCACTTAGGCATAGGTAGCTAAAATAAAAAAAATCTGATATTAGTCTTATTTTCAAGGCCAGTCGTGGCACAGTGGTACAAACGTGAGAATGTAGACGCAGACTGGTTGAGAATTCGATGCCCACTTGAGGTAATTAAATATGTTATATCCCCCGCACAAGGCAGGGTAACCAGAGGAAACCCGGGAACCTAGTGTTAAGACACTTCGTTCTACTTCCGTTCCCCACTTTCCGCCGAATTTGAGGCATTGCGTGTTAAGTGGCGAAACTCAACGCCGCGCTTTGCCTTATTACCAGAGCGAAGAAATGAGACATTAAATATTTAAATTGAAAATGTTAAATATTTCATTTCCTCGACTGGGGATCGAACCCAGAACCTGTCGGTTACAGTCACACGCTTGTGCCGTTGCGCCACGACAGGCGTCTTAAATAATTTAATATTTAAAAAAGATTCCTCGACATTAATAATATATTTTATTATTTGTAGATAAATTGGATGGGCCGACCACGGGGAGGTTTATCAGGTTGTATGTGCAAAATATAACCGGGACAATCTCCCTGTGGTAGCTATTTGTTTTTTATTTTTGTATTGTGTTCAAATTTG
This sequence comes from Eueides tales michaeli, assembly GCA_018249855.1. Taxonomy (NCBI): domain Eukaryota; kingdom Metazoa; phylum Arthropoda; class Insecta; order Lepidoptera; family Nymphalidae; genus Eueides; species Eueides tales. The sequence goes on along the minus strand of DWMZ01005504.1, from coordinate 2,387 downwards.
TTTGTATTTTGTTTTACCAACATAGTTGTTAAGCAATTCTATTGTACTAACCGGCTATGAGCCTTGCTTGACAGTAGAGTAAAAGATTTTTATTATTTTTTTTTACTCTTTTTCTATATAATCAAATTCTGCAAATCAACACACAATTGTCTGAATAGGACCGTACTGTCTTACTTTCAGTTGTCAGGTTCCCTCTGCCTATCCCGCTGTGTGCGGGATACAGCGTGAAGCAATATAAAAACGTACTATATGTAAGAAAATATCTGTTACTTTTGTTTGTGGCGATCCGAGCGCTCAACTGTAATCATTTCGCCAACGTTAAGTTGTTGGCAAACAAGGCCATACGAGAAGAAAATATCAAAATTTATTATACTAAATTGTGGAGAGAAAAGATAAGATTTTTTTTCCATTTAAAAAACCCCTGACCCAAAATGCTCTTAAACTGCTGCTCCGATTTTCATAAAACACCTAAGAACCATTGAATTTACAAAGACAAGGTCGTTTATTTAAAAAAAAAATTAAATCGTTTCATACATTCAGAATATAGAGGGTAGAGGTAAGGAGAACCATCTTATATGAGAGAATTTCCATCATGGGTAAGTCTTTTACTTAATTTTTTTTTTATATCGACCTAAAAAACGCGCTGTGATAAAGCCGTAAGTCCTCCTTTCCTTTTTTAATTTATTGTCCTTCTCTAATAATTTGTGACGCTGTTTTTAAAAAATTCTCCGCTGCTACTATGGCGCTACCTTATTTCAGTGGCCACTTTTTCCTGACCTGAGATGGTTCTCCTTACTTCTACCCTCCATAATTCAGAAACTACGTTACCACTGACAAATGAAACATTCCTCTTTTCCACATATAATGAAAAGGATAGGTTATCTTTTTATATTTGTTCACATTTAAATGTCATGGATACTTGACGTTTTACAAGTAGGGCTTAACTAAATTCTTGATTAGGTACTCAAGAAAAAAAAAATAAAAAAATATTAAATCAGTCAATTTCATGTAAAATTATAAGTACGCAATACAATAAGTACTATAAACTATTTAAATACACATCCACATGATCTATACATAATATTATACAGGAAAAGCATGTGTTTGGTTAAATACGCTAATCTCAGTAACTATTTCAAATTAAAAAAAAAATGTGCTAAATAGGCACGAGCCTTATATTAAAATAAATAAATAGAAAATAACACGAATCGTTGGTAATTTTTTTTTAAAAAGAAAACTCTTAATAATTATACAACGACTCCGTTCTTTCTATAATATTTCATTTTATCTCAGTATCACACTCCGTTCCGTTCTCCACTTTCCGCCAAAAATTGAGGCATTGCGAAGAAATGAAAACAAATTAATATTAAATTTGAAATGTTAAATATGTGTAGCTATTATAGTGGGGATTGAACCCATAACCTGTCGCCGTTACAGTCGCAGGCTTACACCCCTGCGCCACGACGGGCCTCTATTTTCTATTATAAGTTTAAATTAATTGGGTTGTAAGGGTGTAAGGGTTTACATCCCAACAAGTTCCCTTCAACCGGCGCAAGCAAATCCGAATGAAAAACAAACATTGTTGTGAAAGGACAAACATGGCGCTGAAAGCCATAATATTTTGATACGTAATAGTATTTAATGTACCTGGGAATAACTCTTTCAACACACACACACACAATATATACATATACAAAGAAAATTTTAACTGTAAAATATTTTTATGAAAGTGTATACAGAATATAAACTATGTACATAGTATTTTTTTAAATGCTATATCTTCACCTCTTTACAAACAGAATTCATTTGGTAAGGTAAAAAGTATAAAAAATATGAAAATCTTCGTTATTATTCTTGTTTCTTTAAAAAAATTGTAAAATACTAAATTTGAATGTTGTAACAAGCGTATAAGAATTTCGACGTAGCTTGATGAGAACGAATGGCTTAGTTGGTGGAAGAATGGCAGAGCGCTTGAACGGTTTCCAAGAGGCGCGGTTTCATATCCTGCTTCGTTAAATTTTTTTATATGTTTTTAAATTTAGTATTTTTCTTTCCTAAGTGTGGAATAAAACTTAAAAAATAGTAAAAATAGAAAATAAATATATACTTTTTTAGCGTCCCACTATACAACATATAATAGACAGAGAAAACTTGTGTTAAGACACTCCGTCGCCATCCACGCCGCCCAATTTTAGAGACATTGCGTGTTATACGAAATACATAGCTCAACGCCAAGTTCTGTCTTCTGACCAGAGCGAGAAAATGAAATAATTTAATTCGTTCACAATCAACCGTCGTACGTTGTGCCACTGAGCCACGGTCTCTTTAATCATTTCTTTTAGCTTCACGCCGTATCCTCCCGCACCTAGCAATATAGTAACATGAGA
>DWMZ01005503.1:0-10902 GCA_018249855.1 Eueides tales michaeli | reverse complement strand
TCTTTCGTAAAGCTCCATGATATTAATTACTTTTGGAATGCATTTCATAAATGGGCGTGATAAGTTTTCTTTTAAATGATAATTGCTAGGTTATGTTTATAGTGAATTAAAATTGTTTTTATCAGGTATATCAGAATATTTGTCAGTTCTGTTTTTTTTGAATTGCAATGCTAAATGAACGACCAAAGCGATGCAAATTTGCATCGCTTTGGTCGTTGTGGCAAATAGGTAATCTTTTGAGGAAGTTTATTTATTTCTTTAGCTTCTAGCTATATCTTGTTAATAGCAGGATAGGCAGAGAGAACTTGGGAACCTATTTTCATCCCCATTACGACACATCTCCCACCACTTGTTCCACAGAATTCTTGAGGCATCGCGTGTAGAAAATATTAAAAATTTCACTCTTTCGAATGGATATCGAACCCACAACCTGTCGCATTTACAGTCAGACGCTCTTGCGCAAGACCATAGCTCATGTTTACAGTACTAAAAAATTATATCCTGCAAAGATATCAAAGAGAACTTAGCATAAATACACTTCAAAACATTTTATTTACAATGGTTAATAATTATTTTCCCTTAATAGGGATGGCCGAATTAAAGATTACCGATTAAAAATATAAAAAAAACTTAATATTTGACTATAACTAGTCTAATCGGCAAGTACGTTTGTGTTTCACGTCACTAGCAGCCTCCAACATGTCATTTAACAGGAATTTTGATGAAAAATAATTAAAATAATTTATGTCATCATAACTTTTTAATTAAGCGTCATCTCAGATAGTGGACGTTTTGAATATTTATCACCTTTCTAATGTTAATTATTATTATAGCTTCATACTACGTTTGTGGTTACGCAACATATTGCTTACTTTTCATATAATTTTTGTTTTTTTCAACTGAAACAATATTAACAGTTTACTAGTTTTTACACTGTATTAAATATTTTCAAATTTTTAAGGCATTTTTTTTCTTTTCAATTCTCTGTATTTTTTCATATTGATTGACAATAAATAAAATTTCTAAATAAATAAACGGTTAAGTCCTATATAAGACTGTACCCGTAATGGGGTCGAAACGAAAAATAGTCACCAAATCAAATAGGTTTCACGTTGCACATTGTAAGGTAAGCAGAGAAAACCTGGGAGCATAGTATTTAAAGCATAGCGTATTGAGTGGCAGAACTCTACGCCGCGCTTTGTCTGTTGCATGTCTCACTTGAAAATATTATATATATTTCATTTCCTCGAGTGGGGATCGAACCTACACTCTTTCGTGTTTACCTCTATATAGAATGACATTATTGAATATTATTTTACGCAATACTGTTGTAATGTATACACCTATAGACCTTTATTACATATATATATGGTAGAAAATAGTTTTTAGTTAAAATATATACGTAAAGAGTGATCTGCATGTTAATTGATTCGTCACAATACGGTCGAGGAGCTTAAGCCTATTCTAGCATACCTAAAAGATCCATTTTGTTTAAATTTCAATACCTATATCCAAATTAGTCAGGTTGCCATACAATTTTGCTTTACTAGGAAGTTATTGCGTGGATTTTAGCTAAGCTTAATGGCAGCTTTAAACAGCCATGCTTTTACACCTTTGTATAATTTATTCAACAAACATACGCACATAAAGCTCGTTAAACATAACAAACAAAATAAAACATGTATTCGTACACTTAGAAAAGTTATACAAATATAGGATATGGGCTGATTTGGTTACAAATGCGATAGTTATAGACTCAGCTTTAGGCAGAGGGAACTTGGGAACCTAGTGTTAAGACACTTCGTCCTACTTCCGTTCTCCACTTTCCTCCGAATTTGTGAGACATTGCGTATTGAGTGACCGAACTCAACGCCGTGCTTTTGCCTTGTTACCAGAGCCTAGAAATGAAATATTAAATATTTGAAATTGAAAATATTAAATATTTAATTTCCTCGAGTCGGAGATTAAGCCCAAAACCTGTCGGTTACAGTCACACACTTGTGCCGCTGAGCCACGACAGAAAGCCTCAAAGTTATAGATTCGATTCCTATACACGGAAACGAATAATTTTAATCAATTTTCATTTCTCCGTTCAGGTAGATATAATCCAGTTTTGAATACCGCAAAAGCACCAATTTCACTAAAATTAGTTTAAAAGCACTAAAAGTTTAGATAATAGGTATTTTTATCCTACTTTATGCATTATACGGCGTGAAGCTTAAAAAACATCTGCTTAAGCATACCACTGTTGTGTTATGTCAATACACTTTCAACTTCCAACTCAGAGATAAATAGGTAAAATATGTGAATAAATATCAATAAAAGCAAGCGAGAATACAAATTGAGCAAATCTTTCTTGTTGTTTGTTCTACGTCCTTTGTATACGCAGGACTGAAAAATAAATAAAATTTTAAACATTATGGACTTTTCCTTGTAAGCTTCCAGTAAGTGATTTATTTTGATTCTTAGAAAAAACTCATATTTATAAAAATGACCCAACTTTATAATTATTAAAAAAAAATACTATTATTGCACGATTATGTTTTTACTATCTTATTAAAGTTTATATTATAAAATAGTGGTGATAATTTTTATATAGCCGTTTGAAATCTGTCTATCACTGTCTTTATTTTTAGCTTCACGCACATAACAGGGAAGTCAGAGGGAACCTGGGTATGTAGTGTTAAGACATTTCGGTCACATCCGTTAACCACGTTTTGTCAAATTCTGGAGTTATTGCTTGTTGGATGGCGGAAATCAACGCCGCGTTTTGCATCGTTACGATAGCAGGCCAATAAAAATATTATATATATATATATATATATATATATATATATATATATATATATATATATATATATATATATATATATATATATATATATATATATTTAATTTCCTGAAAATATTAAATTTACACAACCTGTCATGTTTGCAGTCGCACTTGTGCTCTGCGCCACGCCAAGCCTCATCTTCAGGTGTTAATTAATAATTATAATATGCCATCTTTAATATCATTTGTCTATAGTAACTATATATTCTATGGTGTCCATGGCTAGAAATTAATCGTCTTATCTTACTAAATCCATGGATGAATCACATCATCCAGGCAAAACCAAAGCGTATCAGATATCGTACGAACGGTCAAAAATGACTAAGCAACCCGGGGAAGATATGTGTCCATCGATATACTTTACAAGTATATTTCTTATTTTACAGGCGCAGGTTAAATTCTGGGGTATGGAAAATCCGTCTGACTCACTGTACATTTACAGTAGTCTAGCCGGCTTAAAGTAAGAATGCAAACCTGCTAATATCCTATTAAGAGAATACTCAGGAGTGGCAGCAAATACGATCACACGTATACTTTTAGAATTTCTCCAATAATTTATATTATCTATATACTGCACGAAATTAAAAATAGGTCAAAGTTTATTTGCGATTGGTAAAAAATGTCGTTCATTATTTACCACTCCAATGTGACATAACGTGTCGTTAAGTATATGACGATGAAAGAAACAGATTAAATAGATTTACACTTTAAGCCGATGCTATAATTATAAAATTCTTCAGTAAAAGTGACACAGGACAGGCCAACAGAGCTTTCAGATCAGATCACTTCTTAGTGTACCTGATCCGAAAGCTCTATTATATCCAACTTTTATTTCGTATTAACCATATACTTATAAAACCATCACAGTTACAGCTTCCCAGCCAAGACTTTTATTAAAAGTTATATATCAATCAAACGATCTTATTAGATCAGTATTGCATCACCGTGGAAAATCCTGAGCAGTCGGAGCTTAATGACATCACAGTAATGTCTAGGATATAAAACAATATAATGCAAAGTACCTCTTACCTGTTTACTGATCGACCAAGAGTATTACTAAAATATATAAGTTTTTGAGCACAATTGGTAAAAAATTAAGTAATTCATCATAAAGAGAGAGAAAATGAAATATTTATTATTTTCAATTTAAATATTTAATGTTTCATTTCTTCGCTCTGGTAATAAGGCAAAAGCGTTGAGTTCCGCCACTTAACACGCAATGCCTCAAAGTCGGCGGAAAGTGGAGAACTGAAGTGGAACGGAGTGTCTTACCACTAGGTTCCTAAGTTCCCTCTGCCTATTCCGCAATGTGCGGGATACAGCGGGAAGCTGAGTAAGTGTTAATATTTGCAACAAAGGATGTTAAACATAGTTCACCTTATTGGTTATTTACAATTATTTACACCTGCATCTACAGGTGTGGGATACCATTGAAATTGTTTATAATAAAATATAGCTAACAATGTCAATGAAGCACTTTATGACACTAACACACTTCACAAATTTATAGTAATATTTTGAGAGTATCTCAAGAACTGTAAAGTTATCAGCCATTATTTGATTATTTCTGTCAAAATGTGATCTACAGAAGAGAAAATTAGATTAGAATTATTATAAGATAATTATTTTTTTTTACTTCACGGAGGTAGGCAGAGGGAATTTAGGAATCTCTTAGGTGTTAAGACACTCCGTTCCATTCTCCGCTTTCCGCCGATATTGTGGCATTGCGTGAGTGACAGAACTCAATGCTGCGCTTTACTTTATCCCAGATTTAAGAAATTAAAATATTAAATATTTTCATTTCTTCGCAAAATTAATAGATCATGATCTAAAATGGTTTTGAAGAGTTACTACAATTTATAAAATACAGTTTAACAACAAAAACATCAATCAATTTAAACACTCTTTATAAAATTATATAAGCAAATTTAAAAACAATATTATTTTCTTCGTATTCTTTTTTTAAAATAAATTGCCAACTGTAGTTAATTATGAAATATACATATAAAAGTTAGAAAAATAAAATTAATTACGCTGCGTACTTATATCTTTATCTAAAAAGGAAACATGACAAACGTCTGACTGACTTTTTAATAACATGTTTACTATGACTGCTTGGTAACAGAGAAAAATTAAATTAAAGGCTTAATAATATTTGAGGCCTGACACAACGTCTCAAATTCGGTGAAAAGTGGAGAACGGAAGTGGCAACGGAGTGTCTTAACACTATGTTCCCAAATTCCCTCTACTTACCCTGCAATGTGCAGAATACAGCGTGAAGCTAAAAACAACTTCTGATATCATGTATAAATGAAGCGCGAAATCAAGTTACTCGATCCTCATAACATGAAATGGGTGATAGGCGATTATGCAAAATATGCCCAGCCCTAACGCTCCGGATGGGATTGCTGGCAGCTAGGGACTTATAATTTAACGTGATAGCTTATAATTACAAGCCTCTTTAAGTCTAGGGTTTAATGAATAATAATAAGCTTTATTCATGAACTAATAAATAAACAATAGGAAACATAAATAAATTACGGAAATAAAATGTTTATTTTTTTATTATGTTTAGTGGAATTATATCTTAAAATATATTTTTAGAAATTGACAGTTATATCACAAATAGCATACAGCAGTAAAAACAAAATAATTTACTGTCGATCGGTAGGTGGTTCAACGTTGTAGTGACTCAAATTTACTTGATGAGCGTATATAGAAATAATATGTATGTTTTATAATTTAATTTAAAAATTAATTTAAATTTGCTTTGTTAATTTATTTGCAACGATTGAATTTTTTGGTATTAAAAATGCATGAGGCGTTAATAGCCGCGACACAGTGTTACACTAATGCGGTTATTATCGTATAGATTAATCCTGTAATAATCTGTTAATTGTTATAAATAAATAAATAAAATTTGTAATATACCTAATTAAGTAGGGTAAAACAAGGCAAACGAGCGTATGGATCACCGAATGGTAAGTGATCACCGACACTCGCAGCTCTGTGTTGGACTAGAAGAGCTACAGATTCGTAATCAGCCCTAAAGTGGATATAGACGCGCTTTTTGAAAGCTCATGTCATATCGACTTGTAAACTGCCAAAATATAATACGCTTTATATAGCTGTTACTAAATTATTAAATGGACAAGATATTAAAAACTGAAAAAAAATTACTATGAAGAAAATATTTCACTAAAACAATCAATTTTTACCGAAGAGTTAAAAAAAACGTATGTAGATAAGCAAAGTACCTACTTATAATATGAAAAAAAGTTACATATTAGTATGCAAGGCTGATATCAAATGCGTAGGCCTTTTCTATTGTATTATAAGAACTAAATAAACTTTTATATTATGATCATTCACATCGCACACATCCACTCATGTCACATACATCAATTTTACTTTCTCGTACTCATATTGAATGTAAATAGCTCTCGAACATTCCGAATCACCTTTAAGCGTTTTACAAAGAAATAGATAGGGAGAACTTTCTAGAATTGTAAAAGTGCATTCCCACATTGTTATTTAATTATTTTACACAAAAGGCAATAAGTGCATACATATATAGTATCTCGATACGGTCGATCGATAGTGTTATCCAAGTTGTAACGACTTTAAAGACAATTAGCCTTCGTTCAGGTGCTTGATGCGAGGTTTTTTTGAGTTACAATATTCGTAGAAAATGGTTCGTTCGTTTCCCGACCAAACAGCAGTAACATAAATATATTTAATCATTAACATTCCACACTTAAATGTTTATTTTAAAAGCGTATAAAATTTTTAACGTAGCGGGATTTGAGTCCGCGCCTCTTAGTAATCGTCCAAGTACTCTGACCAAATAAGCCATACATTCTCATCGAGCCACGTCGAAACAAGTCTTAACAAGGATCAACAATCCCCACTCAATCAATCACAACTAAATTTTACCACAAGCATTCATATAAAGCATACATTGTGTATTACGTCCACCGCCCTTTTACGTTTGCTTGTATCGTAAACGGAATATAAAAAGTAAATTCGCTATATGAAGCGTAGCCGGACGCCGACGTCTATCTATATATGTAAGTCGAGATGCGCAGGCGCATCTAACGGCGCTGCGTGACCTTCTATTAATTACCGTTCCTGTACCCAGCCCTTGGAATTCCTTCCTCAGATACTGGTTTCACTCTTTACTTCGTTAATCTAGAAGATTGATTGTTGTTTTGATTGAAAAAGATAACCATTTGAAGCTATTTACGACGGTGATTTTATCTATAAACTAGCTTTTACATTGGGCTTCGCCCGCAGTCTAATGTAAGCCACTAAGAGTGTTAGTTTTTTTTTAATATATTCACGCTGTATTTCGCAATTAGCAATGTAGGCAGAGGGAACTTGGGAACCTAGTGGTAAGACACACTGTACCGTTCCCCACTTACCACCGAATATGAGGCATTGCGTATTGAGTGGCGGAACTCAACGCCGCGCTTTGCCTTCTTACCCGAGCGTCGAAATTAGAACATTAAATATTTAAATTGAAAATATAAAATATTTCATTTCAAGCGAATCCAATCCACAAACTGTCGTTTACAGTCACACTCTTGTACCCCTCAGTGTAAGTTTCATTTTTTTGGTGTAATATTGAAATATTTTATTATGCGTTGTTCCTACTTTTCCTTGTGATATAATTAGGTCCTTCCTCAATAAATATAGCGGTACTTTCTCAGATAAGCGCGTTCACATAGACACAGTTTCACAATATTAAGTATTATGAAGTGCTAATTGCGATTAAATAAGTGACAATAATTAAAGTTAATCGACGTTGTACAATGCTTCAGTTCCGCTTTTACTATTTTTATTCATGGTCACTCTAATGCGTATTTACGGTAATTATGTTTTATTTAAGCACGGCGTTGAGTTACGTCACTCTCTCGTTTTCAGGTGAAAAGGCCGCAAAGCTACCTTTTTGGATTTTTTTAAAAAACTGACTATTGAAATTAGTTAAGACTTATCACACACGCAAATTAGGAGTCAATTTCGGAAGATAATAAGGTGGAAATTGGTAACAATTTTTTGTTTTATCAGCGAAATATCATTTTTTGTGACCCTTGACCTTCAATATCTTAAGACTCGGATATGATAGCATTTGACACTTTTGAAACAATATTTAGGACGACAAAACAAAGGCTTTTACAAATTAATTATCTTTCATTCCGAAGTTGATCCCGTTTTTACGTAATATAGTAGGGTTATTAAGTTTTATTATGGGACATGGACGTCCCTGTAGTCGTAAATAATAATAACCTTAATAATTTACAAAATTCTCAAAATTTAAATTAATATTTAAATTTTAAATAAACATACAAACAAGCAAATAGCATATAAACATCCACACATATATATTCAACTTGTAAACACTTAACATGTTGTATGATGAAAAACACGACCATTCCCGTTTCACGCACTCAACCGCACTGGACCGCTGAGCCGTTGCGTAATAAATCACGAGTAGCTTGGGAACAAGTGGAGCGTCGAATCCAGGTACCGTTGATTTTACTACTCATGAGGCAGTCATAGAATAGTTCAGGTATGTTGGCATATCTACACCATGATAACAAGTTCAATTTACATTTGTAGCAGTATAGCAGTGCGGAGTCTGTTTCAAAAACGACAAAATGCTATCTCTATAAATTTCTTGGTAATTTTACACCAGAATGCCTTAGTAAAGCACGGTGTTAGGTTGCGCCACCATGCAATGTCTCGACTTTAGACGATAACTGAACGTTTTTAATACTATTTTAATATAAATATTTGCCGGCTCTGCTAAAGCGCAAGACTTTTGTTTCAACTTTAAGCTGTATCCATCACATGGCAAGGGAAGGTGGGCAGAATAAAACTTGAAAACCTAGTGTTATGACACTCCGTTCCCATTAGACACTTCCGTTACCGCTAAATTTGAGGCAATGCGTTCTGAGTGAGGCGTACCTCAATTCCACGCTTTGCATTGTGTTCTTTGAATAGGAATCGAACCCAGAACCTGTCGTAGTAGTGTCGTAGTGTTTCTGCGCCACGAGAGGCCTCAAAACTGGAGATGAATAAGAAATTAGGTAAACTAATTACGCACGCGCTCGTCAGGTGTTTTACAGCTGGCTAGTTTTTGTGTGTGCACCTTGCACAGACAAAAACAGTTCACCGTTAAGTGAACACTACAAATAGTTCAAATATTCAACATTTTATTGCTATAACACAATTGTAGGTAATGTCATTTCTTTAAATGCATATGCATGTTTAAATTATCATAACATTTAATTTTTTTAACTTTCCTTTATAATAGACAAAAAAGCTTGTTAAAAATAGAAAAAGGTCTTAAATGGTCTCATCCAATTTTAATAACCAAAGTATAGACAGTATTATCTTTAACATTGTAATTACAATTGCATCACAAATCACAATATTTTCTACATACATGGACCGCGTCAGTGAACCGGTCACCTTAGCCTCAGGTACTTAGGAATGCCACTTCTTAGAACAGCCGACAAGAAAGTCACTCTCGTTAATAAATCCTTAATTTGCATTGAATCAAATATTACATACCAAATTTTGACGTACACGAAAGTGTAACAAAAAATGAGATTGCGTAAAACCATACCTGTCACCACACTCGTACTCGTACTCGTATGTCCAATTTGATTTGCGGCGCTCAACGCTGCGCTTTGTCTTTTTATCAGAATGAAGAAATGAAAACATTGAATATTTAAACTGAAAATATTAAATAATTCATTTCCTCGAGTAGGGATCGAATCTACAACCTGTTTACAATATAGTTTTTGGTTATTAATTAGATAGAGACATTTTAAATTAAACAATTTTAAACAGTCTACCCGTGACCACGGACTACTGTAAAGTGTTTGAAACGTAGTGTTTCTAAAAATGTTTAAAACAAATACACGCTATTAATTCGTTTAAAATTGTTACATTTAAAGTGTAAAACAATCGCGAAATTCAAATATACTATTATATAGAGACAATATAACGAAAAATCATTTATTTTTAATTATTTTTCATCTCCTTGTTATTTATTTACGGTGCTCCGAGCGTGGCAGGTGACCACTAACCACATCTAAACATGAATTGAACCCACGTCCTACATCACATACAGGACGTTGATATAAAAAATATATAAAATAAGGAAAAAACCATGAAATTTTAAAATATTCCACTACAAATAATACTAATCGATCTCATATATTAACCAGAAGTATGCGAAATTATTATTTTATTGCATTTGTCAACATCTAATAATACAGGCTAATGTCTTGATTCTAGTCTATACAGAATCTAGTCTAGACTGTTAGTGCAGACAGTCTATAAAAACTGGCATCATCGGCTGTTATGACTAATTAGTATTGGAATTTTAATATAATATGTTTATATATTACGTACGAGTACATAATTATTGTATGTAAGAACTTTTTTGTTGTACATATTTGTATCATGGACCAGTTCACAAATTTTGAGACTTGTGGCGCAGGGCACATACAGGCAATAACTAAGCGCAACTGGTAGCAGGTTCTATAATTTTTATATCTTAGCTCTGAAAACGAAGCAAAACGCGGCGTTGAATTTCGCCACTCAATACGCAATGCCTCAAGAATTCGTCGTGGAAAATGGCGAACGAAAGTGTTTTAATGAAATCGCAGGATTAAAAAAATGTATTTTTTAGAAAATCAAATTTTAACGACAACTTTGGGATTTTTTGGGGTAGCTTCTTTAACAAAAAGGCACTAGCGCAGACTTTATATTTACACATTTTTCTAATTATTTAGAAAAAGTAGAAAAACAAAATATTTTTCTTTTCTAAGTATGGATTAACACTTAAAAAAAAATAGTAAAAAGACACAAAAATGAACTTTAATTACAAAATTACAACCAATTTTCTCAGTCCACAGATACTATAATTAACATATACTCAACCAGCACCTCACTAATGTTATTAAATACATCGATTTACGATTTAAAACAGTGTAGCTGTTGCAATAAACCTTTTCACTGATCATCCAACCACTCTCGGCATAAACGAGATT
>DWMZ01005502.1:0-10902 GCA_018249855.1 Eueides tales michaeli | reverse complement strand
GGAATGTTTATTAATGTTAAGGGGTCGCTAGTATTTAATATTTTCATTACTTCGATCTGGTAACACGACAAACTGCGGTGTTTAACTCCGCTACATAGCACGCTTTGCATTAACAATTCGGTAGAAAATAGGTAGTAATAGTATAATACTAAATTTAAAAACGTATAAAAATTTGAACGAAGCAGGATTTGAACCCGCACCTCTTGGAATCCGTCCAAGAGGCACGGTTTCAAGTCCTGCCTCGTTCAAATTTTTATACGTTTTTAAATTTAGTATTTTTCTTTCCTAAGTGTGGAATAACACTTTAAAAATAAGAAAAATAATAATAGTATATATAAATGGGAACGGAGTGTCTTAACACCAGAAATATTTAATATTTCTAGTGTTAAAACACTTTTCATTTTTTCGATCTGGTAACACGACAAGCCGCGATGTCGAGTTTCGCCAGTTATAACGCATTGTATTAACATTACGGCGGAAATTAGTATATATTAAAGATAACAAAGTGTTTTAACACTAAATTCCCAAGTTTCCTCTGTGAGGGATCCCTGCGTGATACAGCGTGAAGCTTCAAACACATGTAATGACACACATGCACAATATATTTTTTAAAATAAGAATTCTATATAACGTTACTTACTTGATGGACGTTGATCGTTTGATTTAAAATTTCAATACTTTTATACATAACCTTAAATAAGGCGTATAATACAATAAATTGTTTTTTTAAATTTAATAATATGGTTTCGTATTACAAAAATATTATTAAAAAAAACAACATATTTTACGGCTTTTTAAAGATATTTTTTATTTTATTATCACGCTTTGCTTATAAAGGTGAGTTTTTTGTCAATTTTTTTTTAATTAGGTTGCCTGATGACATAAGATTTTTACATTAAATTTTATATACATTACAAAACAAAATTATATACTAAATGATGTCCTAATTTGAATTTGCATTCTAAGAGGACGACATCAGGTTTCCAAAAATAATAATAAAAACAAGCAATACAATATTAAATTAATTCCTGTATCTCTATTCTATAAAATACTTTTTTGTTCTGTACGATTTTTTTGTATAATAGTTGTTGACGTAGAAAATTGATATTGATTGATCGAGTGCAAGCTGGAAGAAAAGGTGATCGAGAATATCGTGTATTGTGAGGCACTCGTGAGTGCCTATTATATGAAAAAAAAATGTGATTCTTTATGAATTTGGATCAAGATGTAAATTGTTTTTCTTTTGCTTTTGATAAAGGTGTAGAATTAAGAAGCTTGATCGTTATATTTTATTTTTATTGATGTTTTCATTGATTGATACATGTTTTTTCGTTTAATTTCGTTTTTGTGGGAGAGGGGTGGTTATATTATAATCATTCACTTCAATGCGTTGACTATTAGTGACCTCTCATTGAGTAACTGTTAGTCTGTGTCTGACATTTAAAGCTTGCAATCAATGATATCCCGAGGTCCCGGGTTCCCAAGGCTCCATGATGATCCCCGTAGTTTCCAGGTTCCCAAGGTACCAAATGAAGCCAGGTTTCCAAGAATCCCTGTGATTCCTAAGGTTCCCAATGATAACAGGCCCCAAGGTTCCCGGGGTTCCGGATGTTCTAGTAAAGTTAAAAGTAAATATCTTGCAATTATACTAGCAGTTATTTTTATAATATTTTTTTGTAACAAAACACATTTATTAATTTAAAAACAATTTATTGTAAATTATATGCTTTGTTTAAACTTAAGTATAAAAGAAATCATTGAAATTTTAAATCAAACGATCAACGTCGATCAAGTAAGTTACGTTATATAGAATTCTTATTTTAAAAAATATATTGTGTATGTGTGTTATTACATGTGTTTGAAGCTTCACGCTGTATCCCGCAGGGATCCCTCACGGAGTAAGCTTGGGAATTTAGTGTTAAGACACTTCGTTATCATTAATGTACACTAGTTTCAATGCGTGTTAAGTAGCGGAACTCAACACCGCGGATTATCTTGCTACCAGATCGCGAAAAGGAAAATATAAAAAATTTCAGAAATAAAAATATTCTATATGTCTACTGTCAAAACCGTTCCCATTAATATATACTTTTAATGAAAAGCGTGTTAAATAACTGAACTAAACACTGCAGTTTGTCTTGTAACGTATAAAGTATAGATTTACAGTCACACATTTTGCCTCCCACGATCGTTTTAATAACATTATATATATACATTTCAGCATGTTGAAGTATCTGTGCGTGCTTTGTGCTATAGCCTGTGTACTAGCACAGGAGAGCGGCCGCCGGGCCCCTCCCCCTGCGACCCCTAGGCCTGTCACGGAACCCTTCCTAGAGGTGTCTAGTGCCAAATGCGATGAAGCAACCAACAATTACTGCGGATCTATTGCACCTAAGGGTACGGTTGAAGGAGCTGTACAAAGATATAGATATAAAAATGGATGATATTAGTACTAAATGTAATATATTAATGTATATCGTTTAAACACTTGTTTTTTATTAGCCCTGACTTTTTAGGTATACTCAGCTACACGCTGTAACCCGCACATGGCTGGGTCGGCAGAGGGAATTTGGGAACCTAGTGTTAAGACACTCCGTTCCACTTCCATTCTACTTTCACCGAATTTGAGGCATTGCGTGATGAGTGGCGAAACTTAATGCTGCGCTTCGCCTTGTTCTCAGAGCGAAGAAAATGAGCGAAAATATTAAATATTCCATTTCCTCGAGTTGGGATCGAACCCACAACCTGTCGGATCGAGCTCACAACAGTTGCACGCTCGTATCGCTTCGCCTAGGCTTTTATAAAGAACATATAAAAAAATAGAAAGTAGCGGGTCTATTTTCTATTGCTATGACTGCAGGTCAGGTTGACCATCTTGAAAATTCTCACTGATCCCACGGCAGTCGAGCCTGACATGAACTTGACCAGTTTTTTCCATAAGAACTGGCGGCCAAAGCCGTAAATAGAAGTTAGTCACGTATCGTATATACGCACTGGCTTTTTTTTTTTTTTGAGTTTAAAGAAATTGTTTTCATATAAATCACGCATCATCTTTCATTACTCTAGCAGACAAACCGTAGCGTTGAGTATGGCTTTGTTAATTTTCGAGACAGTGCGTGTATAAGGCGGTACTTAACGCCGCTGTATAGTGTTAGTAAATGAAAAAAAAAATAATTTTCTTATATATACGATTGATAATTAATAATTTTCTTGTATATACGCACTGGCTTAACTTTTTTCAATTAAATTTAATAACATTAATCTAATTATTATAATCAAAGCTTATCATAATAACGTGACATAATGATACCGCTGTGGTTCGTTAATTTAACTTTTTAACTGACTTTTTTACAATTTTACGTGTAAGTGGAGAAATTTAGTGTTGTGACTCTCCATGCCACAGCGTTAAGCGCCCAATTCTAGATATAACATGGCGAGTGGCGTAACAGATCGCTGCATAGCATTCTCTCTCGCTAAGTAATAATTCGTGTAGCGGAAATTTATCAAAATCTCCCTACAGAGATGCTAACAACATAAATAAGTTGTAACAAGCGTATAAGAATTTCAATGTATGTTGATGAGAACTTATGGCTTAGTTGGTCAGAGCGCTTGGACAGTTTCCAAAGAGGCCAGGATTCAATTCCCGCTACTTTCATTTTTTTTATATATTTTCTATTAAAAACGACTTTAAAGAAATTGTTTTCATATAAATCACGCATAATTAAATTTCATTACTCTAGCAGACAAAGCGTAGCGTTGAGTATGGCTTTGTTAATTTTTAAGACACTGTGTGTATAAGGCGGTACTTAACGCCGCTGTATAGTGTGAGTAAATGAAAAAAAAAATGACTTTCTTCTCTCTTTTCTTTCATTTTACTTTCATCTAATCATCTTACTGGCATGAAAGTGCTACAATAACGGTATTACTCTAAATCCATATCCAACAACTATATACAGTGTTGAGTTACGCTATTCAACATAGAATGTCTCGAGAATTAAATATTAAGTGGAACCCTCTGCCTATACATTCACATACAGTTTACAGCGCGAAAAACAAAAAAAAAACTCAAGTCAAATTTAAATATCTCTCTGTGATTTCCAAGTAATTGTGTTTTGCAAATCCATAGAGTTATTTATCTATACTTACTTATAATGAATCTGTAACTGACGCGGCTGTTTGTACGTGAATGATATATTAAAAGAAGTATTATAGCGGACATTTTTTTATGTAGTAGGGTTTAAAATTGTAGAATTTAAGTATAGTTTTTAGCATGAACCTTCAGCTTCTCGCTGTATCACGCGCATGGCAGGTTAGGCAGAGGGAACTTGGGAACCTAGTGTTAAGACACTCCGTTCCCTACTTTCCGCCGAATTTGAGGCATTGCGTGTTGAGTGACGGAACCCAACGCCCGCCTTTTGCCTTGTACCAGAGGCTGACAGGCTTTAAAAACTAAAAAAAATCCTTTAAATTGAGGATTAATAAAAAACAATTGTTAAATTATGCACAACAATATATTTAATTTCTCAGTAAAACTATCCACCTCTAATCAATGGAACTCTCTGTATATTTTCCCGAGGATTTACAGATCCGCAGTAATTGTTGGTTGCTTCATCGCATTTGGCACTGGACACCTCTAGGAAGGGTTCCGTGACTGGTCTAGGGGTCGCAGGGGGAGGGGCCCGGCGGCCGCTCTCCTGTGCTAGTACACAGGCTATAGCACAGAGCACACACAGATACTTCAACATGCTGAAATGTATATATATAATGTTATTAAGACGGTCGTGGCAGGCAAAATGTTTGACTGTAAATGTATACTTATAATAAATCAGTAACTGATTGCTTTCTGACATTGAAGATGTATTGAATAAAATCTTATAGAAGACGTTCTTTATAATAATAGGGTCGCTAGTATATAATATTTTCATTTCTTCGATCTGGTTATAAGACAAACTGCGGTGTTTAGTTCCGATACTTAACACGCTTTGCATTAACAATTTGGCGAACATTAGTAAAAGTATATATTAATGGGAACGGAGTGTCTTGATAGTAGAAATATATATATTTTTTTTAACTCACGCTGAATCCTGTACAAGGTAGGTTAGGCAAAGGGAACATGTTAACCTAGTGTTAAAACACTCCGTTCCACTTCCGTTCCCCACTTTCCGCGGGATTTGAGCCATTGCGTGTTGAGTGGCGGAACTCAACGCCGCGCTTTGCCTTATTACCAGAGCGAAGAAATGAAACATTAAATGTTAAAATTGGAAATATTAAATATTTCATTTCCTCGACTGGGGATCGAACCCACAACCTGTCGGTTACAGTCACACGCTTGTGCATCTGCGCCACGACAGGCCTCAATTTAATATTTTTATTTCTGATTTATATTATATTTTCCTTTCCGCGATCAGGTCAGCTAGATAATCCGCGGTGTTGAGTTCCGCCACTTAACACGCATTGTATTAACATTACGGTGGAAACTAGTATATATTAATGTGAACAAAGTGTCTTAACACTAAATTCCCAAGCTTATTCCGTGAGGGATCCCTGCGTGATACAGCGTGAAGCTTCAAACCAAGTTTATAAATACACAATATTTTTTTTCAATAAAAATTCTATAAAACGCAACTTACTTGATCGACGTTGATCGTTTGATTTAAAATTTCAATAATTTCTTTTATACTTAAGTTTAAACAAAGCATATAATTTAAAATAAATTGTTTTTAAATTAATAAATGTGTTTTGTTACAAAAAAATATTATAAAAAAAAATACTAATTTTACGGTTTTAAAGATATTTTTTTATTTATTATATACTTGATTTTCTTCTATTATTGGAAATGTAAATTTTAAGCACGTATTACGTCTAGAATACTGATTGTGCAACGCGCGGCGTTGAGTTCCGTCATTGAACATTTCTGTGAAGTGGCATATAGAAGATAATTTTTCGAAAAATAATGCCGTAAAGAAGTTTCACCTCTAGCGTGTGTACACTAGTACACGCACACATTTTTTTTTTATTTTCAATGTATAGATATTGTCTTAAAAGTGATATTGTTATTAGAACGAAGTAGTTAAAATTAGTTAATATAATAGTGTGAATCAAGCGGGCGAAGCCGCGGGTAGGTCGTTAGTACGATAATAAAACAACAAGACACTGATAAATATGAGTCTTTCTGTCAAACAACAGCTGAACCGTATTTTATAAGACTTTTACAGAAATATAGAGAAGCAATATATATGGTATTTCTAATCGTGAAACGCACGCAGTATCAGAATTTGCGAGGAAAAATTGGCAATCTTCAAAATTGCTTGAGTTTTTGAGTAGCGCCATCTAGTAACAGTTTTTTAAACTACCATAAGCGCATAAGTAAATTTGGTTGTATAGAGAAATGTTAGGAATTACGTTATCAAATATAGTCAAAAATCATTATTTTCAATCACTATGTTTTAATTTCTCTCCGTAAAAAGCAGCGTAGGCGGATAGAAATTAGTGTTGAAATATTCCTTTCTCCACGCTAAATAATTAATTACTGCGAGTGAGAATCGAACCTGTAACTGGTCATGTTATCATTCAGACACTATGGCACCAACGCAATGGATTTTTTTTCTTATAATTCTATAAAGTAGTGAATATTCTATGTTTCTAATAGCTTCACGCTGTATCCCGCACAAAGCAGGGTAGGCAGAGGGAACCCGGGAACCTAGTGTCAAGACACTCCGTTCCACTTCCGTTCTCCACTTTCCGCCGAATTTGAGCCATTGCGTGTTGAGGCATTCTATGTTTCTAATATTTTCTATTTATATTTATAAGCAGCGCCATCTAGTTTAAATTTCAATAACTACTATTTCAGTCGAAGTAGTTCGTATTAACGATACTACATTTTTATATACTTACACTTGCAAGAAATATTTTCAAAACAAGGTTTTTTTTTTCAATAGAGTAACCATTTTTTTTTCAACTTTACGCTGTATCCCGCACATGGTAGGGTAGGTAAAAGGAACTTGGGAACCTAGTGTTAAGACACTCTGTTCCATTCCCCACTTTTCGCTGAATTTGAGGCATTGCGGGCTAAGTGACAAAATTAAACGTCGCGTTTTGCCTTGTTGTCACTAAAGCAAAAAAATGTAAAAAAAAAAATTAAAAATATTATATATTTCATATTTTTACTATTTTTAAAGTGTTATTCCATACTTAGGAAAGAAAAATACTAAATTTAAAAACGTACAAATAACAACATAAATAAGTTGTAACAAGCGTATAAAAATTTCGACGGAGCTTGGTGAGGACGGATGGCTTAGTGGTCAGAGCGCTTGGACGGATTCCAAGAGGCGCGGGTAAAATATTATATATTTTATTTCCTCGAGCAAGTATCAAACCCACAACGTGTCGCGTACAGCCACGCTTGTGCCGCTGCGCCACGAAGAAGCAGAATTAAACATAATTTTATTATTATTGAAATTGTAAAAACCATTCATCCAGATGCCGGTGATATTCGAAAAAATTGTTATCTCCATATGCTGTCCTTGCTCTGGTAAGAAGACAACGCACGGGGTTCAACCCCACAATGCACACAGCGCGCAATGTCTCAGAAAGTATATTCCCTTATAAATCAGTAATCATACCCAGAGACTAATAGCCCTAAAATTATGTCAGCTATATACATATAATAAATCAGCACCGGATCTCTGTCTGTACATAGAAGATATATTAAATAACATCTTATAGGGGACGTTTGTTAAAGCAGTACGGTCCAAAATAAGGATTTGACAAATTTCTGTGCGTGTATACGCGCTAATCTCAGAAACGACCTGCCAGATTGACAAATGCAGTTTTCGCAACATATTTTGACAACCTGTCCTCGTCATTTTGCGTTTGTTTTCAATCGACTGGTAAATAAAAAATGTTATATTAATTTAAATTTGTGAACTCGACAATATAATATATATTTTATTAATTTAGCTGAAATTTTAGTTTTAAATGTACAGATAATGTCTTGAAAAGTGATAATGTTAATAGCATCATATATCAGATTGTTACACATTTTATATGAAACAAATTTAACGGGATCCATCGCGTATATTGTTTTCTATATATTTTTGGAAATCCGACGTTTTGAACACTTTACAGTAGGGTTTCGTCTGTCTCGCCTCGCGTACTTAATAATAAGGCAATGAAGAAATCGTTGGCGGTAGTTTGATATAATAATTATGTCAACTGACAGACGAATGCCAGTCTACCCGTGACCACGGACTACTGTAAAGTGGTCAAAACGTCGCGTTTCCAAAAATGTTAATTAATCAATATATACATACGCGATTAATCCGCTTATAATTGTTTCATTTAAAGTTAGTAATTGAGATTAGTAAATGAAATACTTAGTATAATTTTAGCGGGCGAAGCCGCGGGCGGATTCACGCTGTATCCTGCATATTTCAGGGACAAAGATCACGATAGGCATACATGTGGTATTTTATTAAATTTTAATATGTGATTTTACATTTTTCTTACTCTATTCTTTTCTTTTTTAGGTTCAGTTAACGTAATATAAAAAAAAGTTATTTTCCGTATTTAAATACGCCTGTCGTGGCGCAGCGGCACAAGCGTGTTATTGTAACCGACAGGTTCAGGGTTCAATCCCCACTCGAGGAAATGAAATATTTAATATTTTCTATATATATGAAATATAATATATATATATGAAATATAAAATATTTATTTTAAATATTTAATGTTTTCACATCGCTCTGGTGATATTAGGAAAGACGCGGCGTTGAGTTCCGCCACTCAACACGCAATGCTTCAAATTCGACGGAAAACTAGGTTCCCAAGTTCCCTCTGACTACCCTGCCATGTGCGGGATACAGCGTGAAGCTAGAAAAAAAGAGAAAAAATAACGTTCTCTGCTCTCCGGCGAAATTACTTAAGGGCGCACGCTTATACCTCTGTACCACGACGCTCTTATAAACGAATGTTTAATGAAATGATCGCATGTTCGATTCTGTTCGTTCTCAAAATATATTAATTATCACATTTTGACACGTCAAAGGGTATCGACAAATTTAGGTAGTGGTATATAGTATACATAACTGAAAGCTTTTGTTACTATTATAATTTTTTTTTAGCTTCACGCTGTATCCCACACGAGGCAGGGTAGCCAGAGAGAACCCGGGAACCTAGTGTTAAGACACTCCGTTCCACTTCCGTTCCCCACTTTCCGCCGAATTTGAGGCATTGTGTGTTGAGTTGCGGAACTCAACGCCACGCTTTGCCTTATTACCAGAGCGAAGAAATGAAACATTAAATATTTAAATTGAAAATATTAAATATTTCGTTTCCTCAATTGGGGATTGAACCTAGAACCTGTCGGTTACAGTCATACGCTTGTGCCGCTACGACAGGCCTCCATGATAATACTCTATATTTCATAACGATTCATAGTAAATGGAAAGTAAAATGAGACTATCGTTGTAATGTCGAACAATATCTGATTAACAAACCGTTTAATTCTATACTCGTTACCACCGTATAGCCTAGAAATCGTAATTTACTTAACATTAGGTTCCTTTTAGGGTCCCGTTTATAGAAAAAAGAAAACCTTATATATACTAACAAAGTATTATTTCCATAGTATGTATGTTAGACATTCAATAAGGGAATCCTTACTGTCAAACGTTGAATGAGACATTTTATGCTGATATATAGGCATCTCTATGCCATGTGTAAGAAAATATTATATAGTAAAAAAATATGAAGCCTGTCGTGGCGCAGCGGCACAAGCGGCGTGTGACTATAACCGACAGGTTCTAGGTTCGATCCCCAGTCGAGGAAATGAAATATTTAATAATTTCGATTTGAATATTTAATGTTTCATTTCTTCGCTCTGGTAATAAGGGAAAGCGCGGCGTTGAGATCCGCCACTCAACACGCAATGCCTCAAATTCGGTGGAAAGTGGGGATCGGAAGTGAAACGGAGTGTCTTAACACTAGGTTCCCGGGTTCCCTCTGCCTACCCTGCCTCGTGTGGGATACAGCGTGAAGCTAAAAAAAAAATATAATAAGGATAGGTGAACCTAGTGTTAAAAAATACCGTTCCCAATTAGACACTATCGTTTCACACTTTTCACTCAATTCTGTACATATTGCACGCTGAATGGCGCAACTCAACACCGCGCTTTGCCTTGTTACCGTTGCAATGAAATGAAAATATTAATATTTTTGGTAATTGAATCTATCGCATACTTGTGCCATGCGCCACGACAAGCCCCCCCTATCTCTATCTCAGGTATCTCCTTTATATTTTTAGTCATTTCTATAAGGTTAAATATATTTTGTTCAATTATATGAAAGTTGTGTAGTCGAAATATAAAAAATATCAGTTGAAAAAATAAACATAAACATTTTTAAGTAGTAATTCTCTCATTTTTAAGTAGTGATTCAATCTCCACTAGAGTATAGTACTATAATACGTAACGCCTTGAATTTAATGGATAGTGGAAAACGGCACGGAGTGTCCTGACACTTATTTCCCTATTCCCTCTGCCCACTCTGCCATATACGAAATGCAACGTTATTATTCAATAATTATTAATATAACAAATAAAAATATAACTTTTCTATCTATTAATAATACAAAATTTCTCTCTTTTTAATCAAGACAAATACTTACAAGTTAAATTATTAGCTATATATAGCTCACAAATAAGCTATACAACGCTATCTCAAGCTACTATACGCTATAAAACAATGTATCAGTGTAATTTGACCTAACCCCTCGTGTAAGGGATGGAGGGGGTCGAGCCGCATACCGAGCGGAGCGCGCGAGCCGACCTCACGTATCGCGATGCTATAGTGATATAAAATATAACGAAAATGTCCAATTATCATCGACTGTTAGCTGTTTTT